>CM068586.1:52879666-52942166 GCA_035048485.1 Pteria penguin | reverse complement strand
TCACACGCACCACATGTCTGATGTTTTATCCAGTATACCAGACATAGAGTTGGATCTAGTGCATTCGATTTCAAGTTTACTGGGCAAAAGTTTGAAATATTCTGTATTACATTGCACTTGTAATATGACAACATTCCCATTAAGTGTAATGAGTTTTTGAAAATTGTATTATAGACATTATAAACAATGTTACATTATCAAATTTGATGTCGTGTGTTGAACATGTAATAAGTTATATTTACAGCGAATACGTGTCGTCTTATTATTGCTGTTTTATAGTATTTTAAGTAAGTGCATCGTTATTACAACAATTTGTAGTTTTACTGGCACCAATTATAGACTGGAATACCTGTAGAAAGTAGATTAATTTTTACCTTCCCTGGCGAAAACAAAAATTGCTTATACATTGACAGGAAGACTTATGGTATTTCAAAGTGTGATGTAAAGCAATGAAGACAGTACACTAAACTTTCAAGTACGCTTAGAGCTTGGGTTCAATTTAAAAAACAAAACAAGGCAGACGGTTAGTAGTTTTCTTAAGGAAAAGTGTGCTCTGTGGTCACAAAATGAACTAGAAATGTAGTCATACATTTCCCTTGAGGTGCACTATATGTAATGTAAGGACTGCACTAAACTGCTTATTATATATTTGGACTTTTAGGACCTCCTTAGGGTCCGCCGCAGGTTGTAGACCATTATCAAGAAATAATTAATCCTTTAATACACTTCTGTTCATGATCCGATGGATCTTTATTAATAAGATAAAGAACAGTTATAGTCATGATATGATAATTTAAATAATCATGATATAAAGTAAAAATATCAACAGAAAAAAAGTCTTCCGAGATGATTTATCTTCTGAGATGATTTATCTATGCTATTTGCAAAATATGAAAAAATATGTCTGTTACAAAAGAAAGTAAGATTGAATTAGATTGATAGTTGACCTTAGAGTTACGATTTACTGTTCAGTACTTTAGAAAGCTTAATCAAATGTAAACAACGAAGTACTGAAAAGTTAACCATATCTCGTAGTCCATGGAATAAAAGTGTATAAATCGTCTATAGTGTCATATTTTTACAAATACAAACCCCAGTTAAATCAAGGTGAGTCCAGGTGCCCGGGAGGAGTAAGCTTCCCCTGTTCATGCAACTCCCATTGCAAAGGTTCTGCAACAACATTTCAAGTCGAAGAAGTAAATACATAAATATATACATCTGAGCACATAAAGGAGACAAGAACACTAAGTCAGATTATCCTAATCACGGTATGAAATGCTGTTGAACTGAAATTCAGGCGTCAAAAATGTATATGAACAAATGTCTGTATATATACTTACCAAATATAACGTTGGAAAGCATTAAAGTTTTGGGAACATGTTTACTATGTTTTGTCGTTTATATGTTCGGGTTTTCGTGTCCATTGTGGTATGCAAACTGTAAACGTTTACTCTTCCCGGGCGGTTGGATTTACATCCAGTGTTCACAATACCTATGAATGTCTACTATGCTACGTTGTTTTCAATACCACAATGATATCGTATCAGTTACTCTCGTATTTTACATACTATTTATAAGTTACATGATATCAATTTTATTCCTTTTCTATTTATAAGGTACGAATGGCCGGGATGACGTCGTGATTTTGCCATCATGTTCACGCCAAGCTGCTGATTGTTTCCGATGTCAGATAATGAACCATATAGTCATACAGATGATCCAGTACTTTCTTTTTGCGATGTTGGTGGCCCGCCCTCTTATGTTTATACATTCCACATTGAACGATGGTTTTGTTCTGGACATCGTGCCTAGTCTGATGAACACTGTGTTATATGTATATCTATCTACAGAATATATTGTTACTTTTCGACCGTTATCCCACACAAATAACAAGTTATCATGAAATGAATAAAAGTAACAAAATATTTATGTTTTATTTTAGTATTTAGTATTTCTACTACTACTTCTACTACTACTACTACTACTACTACTACTACTACTACTACTACTACTACTACTACTACTACAAATAATAATAATAATGATAATAATAATAATAATAATAATAATAATAATAATAATAATAATAATATGATGATGATGATGATGATGATGATGATGATGATATAATAATAATAATAATAATAACAGCGATATGAAGTGTAGATATTACTTTAAAACATTTTACTGGTAACATTTTGATCTTTTACATCATAAAACGAATTTAATTCATTAATTTGTATTGTACATTTATAAGCCATTTTACACGTGTGCGGCAAGCCAACCAGGAGATGCTTACTCTTCCTGGAATTCTGTTCAACTTTATTTAAAGTTAAGGATTCTGCAGTGACATCGCATCTACACCAATTCAAATATTAAAAAAAGATAAATATGCAGTATGGCACGTCAGATATACTTGTTCTTAGTTTGTTTCATATTTAATTAAGCTTCATCTCCTGCTGTTCCGAACATTTAAATGGAGGATATCCTTACAGTAAATTATAGTAATGGTTTCTGTGTGTAAAGGAAGAAAAGATAAGTTATAGACTCAGCCGTATGACAGTAGTTACCACGGAAATATACAGTATTTAATGTAATGATATAAAATCTCATAAAGACATCACAAAAATATGCGATTATAGTGCAGTTATGATACCGACATAGTATGGTAAATGGTAAATGTAGATACCGACTTGAACGGCAAAAGGTAAATGTAGAAACCTAATTTTATCAGAAGAAATAAGGCGGGGACTGAGTTTGGTTAAACTGAATATAACAGTAAATAATTATGCAGTTTGATATGGTGGATAAATATCATATGAGTATTTGCCTGTTGAAGTGTGGAAAATAGCAGAGTTCGATTCACCATATGCAACACAAGCAACAACCAACTTTTTATGGTTAAGTGATGAAAAAGTCTGGTAATAAGTATATTACTTACACATTATTCTTATCTTTAAGTGTGGGACGGAAAGGGAGAGGCGATTCTCTTTACCTGTTTTATTCATATTCCGATCGATTACACCGATCCATTTTTATGAATAATATGACAGTTTGGTTTTAAAGTCATAAACAAATGTTCGATTTCGCCGACCTGTACCTACGACGTTAAGATCTACTGAGCTTGATATTACAAGAAAATTGACTGATGTGTTATAAAATGTATGTACTATTCGTTCACATCAAGAAAAAATAGAAATCAAGCGCTATACTAAGAGTACAAGTACAATGTACTGTTTTAATAACTTTCTGTTGTTCAACCCTTAACGGAAAAGCAGTAGAAGAAAGGATTGTAAATATAAATCTTCAATGGAGTGTTATCTGCCTCCTATAGAAATATTGTGGATTTAATAAACAGCTGTCATCCAGATGTTGAACTTTCGATAACATTTTTGTGGTGTTTGGAGGAAAGGTTTTTCAACAAATTGTCGCCATTCCAATGGACACTAACTGTGCTCCGCTTCTGGCTGACATATTCTTTACTCATACGAAGCTGAATTCATTTAGTCTTTGCTTTCGCTAGGAAAAATAAAAAACAATTGGCTCTTGGCTTCACTTTCATTTACAGATATATAGATGACTTGCTTTCAATTAATAATCCTTCACTCGCGGATTACCTTAACATCATCTATCCAAGTGAACTGGAGGTCAAAGAAACCACAGAAAGCAGTAATTCTACTTCATATTTGGATATTATGTTGTCTTTCGATATTAATGGTCAATTGAACACCTCACTCTATGACTAACGTGACGATTTTAATTTCGCTATCACAAACTTTCCTTTCATAAGTAGCAACATTCCATCATCGCCCGCATACGGCGTATTCATATCTCCGTTAATACGTTATTCCAGAGCATGTTCAAATTACAATGACTTTGTTTTGAGGGCTAGGCGACTTTCAGTTAAGCTGCTCAACCAGAGTTATATATGTGCTAGACTGGCAACGTCACTGAGGAAGTTCTACGGTCGCTACGAGACTCTTATTACTTCATATGATATCTCGTTTTTCATTTTCACTGATTTTGTATGTCCTCTGGTTTCATGATTTTTAGTCTTATGGTTTGGATTTATCCATCATCTTTACATTTTGACTGGCTAATTGCATTTAAGTTGCAATGTATTATGGTCAAATGAAATATTCGGATTATTTTATATACAAGAGTGTACTTACCAATTTTAACTAGATAAACTTAAGTTTAATCAAATAATATATTATGACATATTTGTTTGCCTGTTGATCGGTGAATGTATTCCCAATGAATTTTTTTCTGATTCAAATCTCTTTGTTGTTTGTACCGAAAATAGAGCGAACGAGTCAACGGTTTTAACTGACACATTTATTTTTTACATACCTTTTCATAAATGCATATTTATTATATAATCAGATATGTATCAAATGATGCTCGACAAATTAATCATATATTAAGGGCATCGTCCTCGGTTGTACTTTTTGAATACCCAAAGTATATTAGATTACTGTTTTATTAGAGAATTATTAATGTTAATGAAATATCATTTGAGTATTATGAATTAAGTATTACACACGCAAACACACACGCACGCACACACGCACACACTCCTGATCGGGAGGCCGGGGTTCGAATCCCGCCCTGGTCATGCCGGCGTTATGTCTTTCGGATGAGACAATAAAAACCCCCGTGTCGTGGTATGCATGGCACGTGAAATATTCGTGGTGTGACAATCAATCAATAAATCAATCTTCTATTATCTCGAAAACAAACAAACAAACAAACAAGTGCAAAACTCTTACAAATTAATTTCATATTCCATTTCTTTCCAATTACATTTGTTACAATACATTTAGTTACAATACACAAAAGAAATGCAATATAAAATATGACATTTAAGAAAATACCTGAAAACAATCCAAAAGACATAAAAAGTCAAAACTTTTATTTCCACCCCTTGAATGATTTTGAAGTAGCTACACTTGCAAAGGGACTTTGAACACTTCGTCCCTACCAGGTTTAGAGAAACCCCATCAAGCAGTTATGAAGAATATGAAGAGTTCACGCTTAACGGAAAGGTAAACGGACAAAGACCAGATAGACTGATTTCACTCTCTCACATGAACCTTCGTCTACGAACTAAAGTCGATGACCAGGAAAGACATATACTTGATTTCAAGGCTGATGCAGAATCTTCTTTCTTATCACTTTTATGCCAACCCCCCCCCCCCCCCCCAAAAAAAAAAAAAAACATAGGATATGTTTAGAAAATATTGAATTTCCCTTGAACTACTAAAGAAAGTTTGCCCGACTGGAATGAACCATATGTACAGATTGATACAGATTAAATACAGCGATGTTGGGTTTATGTGACACTGATTTTCCCCTCAAACAAACCTTCCCTCTCCTTGAATGATGTCTTTCAATAAACATTTTTTGAGTAAATCTGCATAGTAATTAAAGCATAATACAATTAGCTCATTAAACGTGTCATACGTATTGATTTTGTCGATGAGGAAAGTCGATAAATTATATGGTTTTGGGGTAAGGGTGTTCATGTGAAATATACAAAGATCATGACTAGGTATTTGACAAGAACTTTGACTCTGTGTTTTGATACTATACAACTTTATCTCATTAGACTTGATTTGTATTACCCATGCCTGAATAAATCGTGAGTTTATTAGTTAGATATCGGAGGTTTACACATTTTTTCAAAATTGTCTGTTTGGATACAAATGCGTATGCTCACATCTCTGTCGATTTAGCTGCAAATGTTAATATTAGGTTTGCCTTCGGACATAGAGAGTATAAAAACCAACAATCTACTAGAGTTAAGAGGTCATAGAATTAGAAACACATATGTTACAAAACAACTATTGTCATCCTATTTGCCTATCTGTATATTATTATGCATACATCTAGGGATATACAATAACTGGGTGTTGTCAAACTGCTTCATTGATGATTATCATGTATTTTCTCACAATAGAAAAAATAATTACGATTGATCATAAAACTTATTTTAATATACACGAAGTTCATATTTGTAATATACAATGCACTCACATCTATGTAACACACCGGACGAAAAATACAGACACAAATAACAGTTCAATCCTGATAACCTTAATACTTAAAGTAGAATTTTATGTTAAGAATAAATGTACAAAAGGGGGTTCGTTGAATGAATATCAAATACTAGATTTCGAGATTCTAATAATGAGGGCTTTGGAGTTCAATATTTTCATTCTCAATGTTCCCATTTATTGTGGTGATGACGATATTTAACGATACAGCATGTCGTCAGTCTTTGTGGATTTAACATCTACCAACACAGGGATACAGCCATTGTCACCTATAAATAAAATACGAGTGTTCGAATGGACTCAAACTAAACAACAGGAACCTCACATATACCTCGTCAATATCAATGTTCAAGTCACTTAGAAATATCATAATGAATTTTAACTAGAGAAATGATTGAACGGTAAAAGTAAAGCACAATCCAAAACAATAAACACTTATCTTCACACTAAACTAATACAAAGCAACTTATTTTAAAGTATATGAATTTTCAAGTTCTGAATATAATTCACACAGATTTTGACACACACTCAAACTAACATATAAATCACACACATGGCGTTCACTACACACCGGACATCTACAGCTTTCGTTTACATCACGGGTAGACATATATGCAAGGACTCATTTCATCAAAATTTCTAGTGTAAAATTGTGTCTATCATCGTAAAGTAGTCGATAGAATGCATGACAGTGAAGTACCTCAGCCACCGATATCTCTATGTAATTAACATTACTGGAATTATTACTGTACCTACAATAGGATCAGATAGGTGACAGTGATTTGTGGGGAAAACAACATAATCAACGATGGTCATCGAATGCACCGCCATCATGAAATACATGCACCAGTCAATACATTAGGATGTTGCAAGCAAATGTATGTATACATCCTAGGAGTAAGGATTTCATGTTGTTTATCTCAGGGACAAATGCATTTGTCATAATTTAGGTGTTAATGCTGCTACAAAAGATGCTTTGTAATATGTTCATTTCAATTATATATACGGTATATAATAACTATTTACAAAATGGAAAAACAAATCACCACGGGTGTCAATGTTTGCTTATGATATTATTCTATAGCCTATTTATTTACACAATACTTAAATTACACCATACGCATTGTTAAGATAAGAATTAAGTTTTAAGTCATGTCCTTCCCCTTTCTTCTACATCTTGAAGAATTCCATCCAATGTCGAGCACTAATTTTTGATAATCTCTTTTAAGGCTTATTCGCGAGGCCAAATATTTATTACTTTTTAATCTTCTATCGTCCTCTCTGTTTCGTGGATAAAACAGATTAAACCTTAACCAGATATCAAGGCACAACCAGATGTCAAGGTAAACGCTTGCATGTAACGAATTCCTGACTTCAACGATTAAAAAGTGCAGAGGTAAAAACGTTTGAAGTTCAGTACAAAGTAAATGTCGACAAGGGAGAGATTATCACACTGGAAGTGGAGAATTTAGAGTTTTTGTTGAAAGAATGTTTTGCTTTGCTACGTAGAGTCAGAGACATACATACACAGAGACTGGAAACTCGCCGCTTCGTCCGGAATATGATGCACGTCCTTTTGTTATGCTAATTAGGTGACCGCGCTTTACAATACACCGATTTCGCCCGAGGATATGTAGCGCAGTTGGTCTTTTCCTGCCCACGCATCTCGGTTCAAATTCCACAGTCACCTGGAGTTTATCACACTGGAAGTGGAGAATTTAGAATTTTTGTTGAAAGAAAGTTTTTGCTTTGCTACGTAGAGTCAGAGACATACATACACAGAGACTGGAAACTCGCCGCTTCGTCCGGAATATGATGCACGTCCTTTTGTTATGCTAATTAGGTGACCGCGTTCTACAATACACCGATTTCGCCCGAGGATATGTAGCGCAGTTGGTCTTTTCCTGCCCAAGCATCTCGGTTCAAATTCCACAGTCACCTATAACTATTTTTCTTCTTTTATGTTAATTTTATCTATGTGAAGACATAATATTCTCCTTTTTTTCCTAACAAAATCGAGACACTCTTGTATCATTACAAGAATATTTTTAGAGAAACGTCTTCATTTACTGCTGATTTTAGACGTTTATTTCTCTTTATATATTTATTCATTTAAAATCGTTTGTTGCCATTTACGTGTAAAGATGATGGATAAATCCAAACCACAAGTCCAAAAATCAGGAAACCAGAGGACATATAAAATCAGTGAAAATTAAAAACAAATGGAAAATAACAAAATATGTCTACTTGAAGAGCATATGTGAACCCCTGTGATGGAGTGAGATCAGGTGCCCGGGGAGAGTGAGCATCTCCTGCTTGCTAGCAACACCCGTCACATATACCCAGTTGTTTATATATGCAATCAATACACATGCCTTTACTACTATTTGTTTAACTAATCAGCATTATCACACCTCTGTCGTTGTCATTCATGGGCAGTTGATATATAACATTATTACATATTTAAAAAAAATTTTCAATAGTTTATATAGAGAGTTTCCGGGCTGATATAGAGCCATAAATGCTCGCAAACTTCATATCAGCCCGGGGACTATTTCCAGTTACGTGACGTCATACTTATATTTGACGTCATATCGTACTTATATTTGACGTCATATTGTACGTAAACAAACATGGCGGACAGAACTATTAACGAAAAATAGTCTGCTAGTGTTACATGTACTATAACTAACGAAAATGTCGATGATGATGCATTACGTCAGTTAGACGATTATGAAATTCAGTATCTCTTACAAGCAGTAGAAGAACATGGTGGTTTTTATGCAGCCAGTAGCCGCAATGAGACCGAGGTTAATGTTATGGAATTTATAGAGGGACAAAAGAAAGTTAATACAAAGCGAGCTACTGACACCCATGTAAAAATGCTCAACGTTGGCTGTTGGGAAATGAAAAGGGACCCATGGAGCCTTGAAAATATAATTGAACCCCTCTTAAATGAATACTTATCAGAAATGTTTATAAGTATCCGTAAATCTGATGGTTCAGAGTATGAACCGTCGACACTGGAAGCCCTGAAGAATAGTATTGAACGATATCTAAAGGAAGAACAATATTCTGGTCTTTGAGGAATCGGGAATTCGATAGGCAAATAAAGCTCTTAGCGCTAAAAAACAGGATCTGAAAAAAAGAGGTACTGGAGACTGAAAGCCGCATCTATGTGTATAACGGAAGAAGGAAAATTAACTGAAACAGGAGAAATAGGGACGGAGAATCCTGGTCCCTTACAATTTGGCGTATTTTATTACTTCGGGAAATTTTTCGCTCTACGTGGCAGAGACGAGCACAGAAAATTAAAATTAGGTGATGTTGTACAAATGAATAATGCCTCAGGAACCCCATATTTGGAATACCACGAACGGGATTAAAAAACCATGGATGGGACAGGTAGAGCCGACTACCGCAATACAACACCACGGATCTACATCCAGAACAGTCCAGTTGAGAAAGATCCTGTTCGCTTGTTCCTGGAATTTGTGAAGCATAGACCACCTACCATGAATGTCCCAGATGCCCCAATGTACCTCACAGTGATTCCTGACGGCAGAAGAAAGGCGGATGATTTAGTATGATTGGTGAAGCTTTTAAAATTTTCACTCTTAATCTTATAGAAAATGTGTGCTAATTATTGGCTCCCAGAACCACCAAATGAATATTTGGTTGCTCAACTTTTGGGCTAGTCAATATAATTTTTAAAAGTTCCATCAGAATTCTTAAAGAGTTATCGAAATTATAAACAGTTACTGTATATTTTATATGTTACATAGGTACTACTCCCGACCCATGAAGAAATCCCTGCTAAGGAACTTGGTAAAAAGCGTTGCAACTCGTGCAGGTATCGAAGGGAAAGTGACCAATCATTCTCTGAGAAAAACTGCCGTAACAACGTTATCCAAAGCTGGGGTTCCTGTGCACAAAATACAACAAGTTACAGGCCACAAAAGTGCCCAGTCTGTTGCAGGTAATTAATGTTGCGTACCTTGGCACACGGGTGCTCGTTTTCATATAAACAACGGCTCCGGAGACGTTCAGGAGTGTACATGGGCGGAGCCGTTGTTTATATGAAATCGAGCACCTGTGCTATGGCATGCATATAGTTGCACGAAATATGAAAATTGCATTAAAAACTGATTAACTTACCTTATTTACATAATATAAATTGTAAATCCATTTAATTCCAGTGTACGACTCGAAATTGATATCCACTGAACAGAAAGAAATATGCACAATCCTTTCCAACAGCGGGTAGCACATTCAGACGACGACACAGTCTGAAACGGCCGAAAAAGGCAAAGAAATAGAGAACGGCCGAGATTTTTGACACGAGGGTAAGGATATCTCTGTCCATCACCGGTGGTGGGGGTTGATTCTTTTTCTCCCACGTTAGTTTACGAATCCTGCAACGCTTACATCATCGTAGTAAACTATATAGTAGCGGATAAAAATATCGAGTGATTATGAATGAAGCCGATTTACTCACTCCATCACCGCCTCACATTCCATTTGCCGCCAGTGTAAATAAACCATAAGGTGAAATAAGTTTAAAGATATATTGAACAAGTAGACAATTATATGAATGAAATCAATATGATAAATCGATAATCAAACTTTACACAATATATTTGATTCTAAATGTCCTGTCTTTTCCAACTCCGTATTTGACGTCATCAAGTGCGCACACATGATGTCACAGCCCACTGTACAGTACTACTGTACTATTGTCTGTAGTAAAGATGTGCGCGAGTGTAAGACTACACAAGATTTAAAAATTGCTAGTGTTATGATTTGAATGTGAGCAAAATGACATATTAATATTAAAAGTGCCTCCATAGATTGACGCTCCGTGAAAAAATAGAGTGAATTGGATTATTTGAATATGCGTTCCAGGAGAAATTCTGCTGGGAATGGCAGGTAGGTTCTGTAATTTTTTCGACATTTGCTGGTGTTTTTGATAGAGAAGAATGCATTTGAGTAGCAGTTTTTGCGGAGTTGCTGGTAGAAAGGATCGAAGGACGAAAACAAAAGAAATAGTTCGTTTTCACAAGGACTACAATAAAATAAGGAAATCAACATGATTTCTGATAATCGTTAAGAAAGTCTTTATAAGGACCGTAAACATTTGCAAAATTTAGACTTCAAACGTGGGGTTTTTCATCCTTTTGATATTTTGTTTTACTCAGTACCTTACGCTTGGTTAATGAAAGAAACGTAGTCTGTAGAAACTCTAGCATATTGGATTATTTGAGATACTTAAACAACATACGCAGGTTAAAAAGGAATATTTCTACACGTATATGGAAAAAATTAACGTTTTCCGTCTTGATCAATATTCAGTAAAATCTCTAAGTATGAAGCAAAGGTCTGGATTCTGTTTTTATAATCTATAGAAAACACATCATCAATATATCTGAATATTAAAGTTTTTCCAGTTGTTTCTTATGCTGACACAGAAGATATTATATTAAGTCAGTTCCGTGAGAATAAATACTTAAAGGAACAGAACGGTCAGGGATGGTGCTATAGATATTGTATTCTAAAAGAATTCGCTTATACATTATTCTATGCGATTAATATTTTTGTATTAAAGTAGAAAACTTACATGACATTTAAATGCTCTCATGTCACAATTTGAAAACATCACAATCATCTCTCATTGCTTTGAACTTTATAGGTAGAATACAGTATGCCATTACAAGCGTAGCTTTTTAAAAAGCTTAGGTTGCAATCGGAATAGCTTTAAATCTTCAAGTTGTTGGTCAAAAAGCCAAATGGCTGTATGTAAATAGGAACTACATGTACTTGTTTTTAAAACCATCTTTTTATGCGCAGTTGTAAATTTTCCCGCTAAAATTTCTAAAGCCACGCCTAATTTTTCCTTATTAGGAAAGTAGCTGCGACTTTTTTCCTTTTTAGGAAAGTCTCTCGGATGTTCTCGTCAATATTCGGAAATAAATTATTTTTTTGTAGTGAGCAAATCTTTTTTTTTTAAAGTGTGAACCTTTTATAAGATTTATTTCTAGAAATCTCAATATTTACTGCAGAATTATGTGCTAATATTGTTTCTTAGTACTAGATTATTACCCAACATGCCACGCTAATGGAGTTTGCACATGCGCTCTCAAAGCGAATTTACTATCGTAATATACAATCGGCCGAGGCCGATTGCAATAAAATCTGTCTCTGAACTTTGCCATTTCTTTTCATTTTCATCTTACTGGAATTTGATTGTATAAATATGTATGTAAATCATATTTCAGCAAACTGACACAACTTACCGATGAAATTCGGACATGTTTGTTCCCTGCGAATTGTCCGGATAAACGAAAGTTTTGAACTACCAGATCATTATACACTCGTAAACGGATGAAACCGCACATGCGTAGCGTGATAAGTGCAGAGTCGACTTATAAACATCATAATTAAACGCTGAGACAAGGCATTTAAGACTAAAAGACATGGATTCATAAATTCGTAAATAAAAATTAATTCGCTGAAGTATAGCCAGAGTGATTTTAATGTATTTTTTCAGGATTTCCAGAGCCTGGGTTAAGGGAGTATAACTTTTAGTCTATTTACAGTCCGGGTTTTTTGTATATGACTGTATCAATGAACCCCTTCCAATTCTATTGGAAAGTATTTTGTCAACAAGCGTCGTTACTATACCACTTCATCTTTTTTTGCGAGAGGTAGATTCTGTCAAGTGGTTGAGTCATGCCTCTTTTCTCCGCTCCTTCGACTGTGGTGGATTCTGTTATGTGGTATAATCAGACCTCTTACCTCCTCTCCTTTGTCTCGGTTGGATTCTATCATGTGGATGAGTCAGACCTCTAACCTCCTCTCCTTTGTCTGAAGTGGATTCTGTGATGTGGTTGAGTCGGACCTCTCATCTCCTCTCCTTTGTCAGGGATGGATTCTGCCATGTGTTTGAGCTAGGTCTTACATCCTCTCCTCTGTCAGGTGGTTGAGTCAGACCTCTTACCTGTCATGTGATTGCATCAGGTCTTACCTCCTCTTCTCTGTCAGGTGTCTGATGTGATATTGTTAAGTCAGACCTCTTCACTCCTTGTCCGTGGGTGGAATCTGTCATGAGGTTGTGAAAGTTGTCTTATCTCCTGTCTTTTGTTCGGAGGTTGGACACTGTTATTGGTTGAGTCATGCTTCTTACCTTTTTTTCTGGGGAAAGATTCTGTCATGTGGTGAGCCATGTCTTATATCCTTTCATATGTATGAAGGAGGAGTATGAGTCAGGCTTATTATCTACTCTCCTTTGTCTAAGATGGATTCTGTCATATTGGTAAGTGAGACCTATTACCTCCTCTCCTTTGCCTGCAACGTATTCTGCCATGTGGTTGAGTCAGACCTCTAACATCCTCTCCTGTCTCGTGGTTTATTGCGTCATGTGGTTGAGTGAGACTTCTTACCTCCTCTTTTCTGTCCGGGTGGTTTCTGTCATGCGGTTAAACCAGATCTCTAAATGTATGTCTAGAGTAATGCGAATGCTTCACGTGTTATCAAAATAAGTGGCGTTATAAATGAATGTCTAGAGTAATGCGAATGCTTCACGTTTTATCAATTTGAGTGGCGTTATAAATGTATGTCTAGAGTAATGCGAATGCTTCACGTTTTATTAATATGTTTGGCGTTATAAATGAAACTAATGACAATAAAATTTTAAACTAGTTAAACCTTGACGATTCTGTTAAGTTTGGAATGTGCAACCCATCACGAAACAACAAATATACGGCCCCGAGCACATAAGTAAACACTACGAGGTTCCTGGAAGAACTAGACACTATTTATTTTATACTTTATACCTGAGCATCTCTACTATCAATCTATGATATGTTATCGAGGCCGTAGACATCGATGTGCCACTTTACTGATGTTGGAGGTTTAAACTACTTGATGTGCTTTGGTAAACGTACCCATGCTTGACAGAGATGAGGAAATCGGTCCCAATTATTGCCATCGGGCTTTTTCGAAAATGTTATAAAAATGACTGTGAATAAGAACGAAATGGAATGTGTATCAATTAATCAATCATTATCAGAACAAATATACCTGTATATACGAAATTCAAAAATTTGATCCTAGTGTTCATTGAAAAGATTAAAACTGAAATTAGAACAGACAATTATTAAAACACGAATTAATGAAACATGCATATAAGGATGATAATCTGTTACCTAAGGTATTTATATTTCAAATGCTATTAGTATTATTAGAAATGCAATGCATGTTGACTGGTGCACGTGTGTGTCACAAGGTGTAATGTGTAAGCTTAAGGACTTGGATCAGAGGCAGCACCGTACCTGCACTGTTGACCGTATTGTTTACCTAGTCGGGTATGATACCGTAGAAATTACAGTTATCAGTGTCCATTGTCGAGCGATCGGATGGAAGCAGACGTGTACTGGTTTTGTTTTTTATTTGACTACATGCATTTCTAAACAGCACTGTAGTCTGTACTGTAGGCTAGTTTAACCTAGTTGATAGACCCAGGTATATTTTACTTTTTATTGAATACTAGTAAGAAAATACATTTCATATTCAATAGTTTCTGAAGTAAAGTGCGAGTTCTTTTGTACTTTGAATTTATTATATATATTTATAACAAAACAATGTTATGTAATCTATAAACAACACGGGAATCAATGTTCCATAAATAGAACATGTTTTCACATTGCAGAGGAAAATAGTTCCGGTAATTGTGACATATCTGCACTCAAAATTTTGTTGATACAGAAATCAACTTAAAGGGACATAGTCCGAGACTGGAGAATTTTAGCATAAAAAGGATAAATTACGACAATATCTTATTTTTTCTGTATTACATAAATTACAAACTTTGTGTTAATTGCAAAATTTAAAACTAAAATCCCGCAATGTTTTCGTAGAATAAAGGTAATTGAGTCGAATTAAATTCGGCTGGTATCAATTCCCCAAATAAGGCGATGCTTCGCCCATGATCATGCGCGTGCGCGGATATTCACTGTAGAAAACAACAAAAATGGTTCACATGGAGGAATACGAGCACGAGAAAAGCAAAAGTGTGGTAGAAAATAACTATACACAAACTCAGAGGCCAAAAAAAGAAAAGTGGAACAAATGTTAGAATCGGGTAAAGCTCGAGTTTCATTGTCACGTGATTTCCTCTGACCGACCTCATCAATATTCAAGGAGTTGACCTGGTTATGTTGCAAATTTAAAACGGGCATATCTCGTTAACGACATCGACTTTGGTAACGATACGTTTTACACATCTTAGATAATATACTAGCAATCGATTGCCGTTTAAGAAATCCGTTTACATTTTTTAACACTTTTAGTGAGGCCCATCGCAAATAACTAAGTTCAAATTAATCAAAATGCGTTGTTTGCAATTTTCGCATCAATAATTTATCGGGAAATATTTTTAACATGTAAATCAAAAATCATATCATTAGAATATTCATTTTGTTTTCTTCTCATTTCTCAAATTTCATCTCATTTGGAGTAGAAATAAAGAAATTAGGGCAATTTGAAAATAGCTAAAATCATTAAAATATCTAACGATACCGCGGCGGTACAGCGAGATGTTTATTTTGCCTTATAATTGACGGCGCGCTTAGAATCAATGAGCATAAAAGCGATATGTCTACTGGCGTTGTTCGGGGTCACGGTTGTATCAAATCCAGTGAAGTGAGGTTTTTCAGGTAGATACGTCCATTACCTATAAACAGCTGATCGCCGAAGCGAAAACGATGTGCGATGCGGGCACACATAAGTTTTTAAATATATAATTTTCAGATTTTAATTTATTTCTACCGGCCCATAATATGCGATAAGTATGTTTCCCCCGATTCATTTGATACCATTTTTATGAAAATATACCTAGAAATGACAACAAACATACGAAAACAAAAAGATATCGTCTTCTTCTTTGCCAAAACAACGATCCGCCATATTGTTTTCACGAGTCATTAGATTACATCGATATATATAGTAAACAATCGTACATTATAAAGTTCTCAAATAAGAGAACACATAACGAAAACGAGGTCTATAGAAGTAATTATGATTATCCTATTTGTGAAAAAAATACCCCGTAGCTATTATTTACAAAGTTTTTTTCTCAAAAGTTTCATTTCATCATTCATGATGTAATTTAAAGAACAGCGTGGGCGCGTGGGTTAATACTTACCATGAACGATTTTATATTCGAATTGATGATTATTAGTATTTACATTAATTAAATATTTGACGATTTCATATAGTTTATTGTAAGTTTGTAGCTCTGTTAATACGATTTTACACGTGTTTCCTCTGACTCGGGGCGACCTCCACGTATTGTCGTATAGAATTATGTACAGAAATACACATTCCAATGTAATAAATACCAAGACATATATTGTGCGATGAAATAAGACATCATTTCATCATTTAGTTTACATTGACCCCACTGTTTATAACTTCAGACTTTTCAGACATTTTAATTTCAGATAAGTCTAGACCTCTGCGAAAGGAAGGTGGCGGGGGGGGGGGGGGGTTTGTAATTAATTCATATTTAAGGAAGACATTTTTGTTAAAGGAAAAATGACGAGACTAAGAGCCTCTTTTGATTCAGATGATTTGGTTTCAATCCTCTTTAATTAATTTTGGTATTTATATCTGTGGCGAATCCAGAATTTCCGAAATGGGAGCGGGGGGAGGCATACAAGTGAAATTCCAATATAAACCAAAATACTCTGCCAGTTTAGTGGCGAAATCTGAAGATTTACTCACATTTGTGGCAAAAAGGGGGAGCGACCCCCTATAAATCCGCCACTATAGATATTAAAATGAGAGAACAAGTATATAACAATGAGAGAACAAGTTATGTTAAGGTACTACGAAACGCCAATCGTCGCGTGACCTAACTTAAGATTCACGAAAAAAAAAAAAAAAAAAAAAAAAGAAATAAAGGTTTTTAATTTGTAATCTTTTATTTAGATAACTGTGTATTGAAGATTTTATAGAAAATAATTTTAATTTTAATATTCCTCCGATATACCTGTAATTGGCACTCGAAAACGTATGTTTTTCAGTACAGCTCGCATGAAAACACCAGCGACAGCGTTGACTCTTCGTCATGTGAAATCAGATGGCCAGTCCCAAGACGAATTCTATAATATCTTTAATGGTTGACTTCCTAATCAAGTTGCAATATTTTCAATATATCGAGGGTATATCGGGGTAACGTCGTCTAGGGCGATCACCTGTCACCTGTGCGGCTAAATTATTACGTAATATCACCTCAACCGGCTGTTTGACCCAGCAAATATCAACCTTCATTTCGTACATTTTAACAGCTTTCAAGATATTAATTAGCGATCTTAACAAACTGGGTATTCATATTAATGAAAGACAATGACTAATTATCAGGTTTCCTGTTAATTGGGAAGGATTATCATGAAGGAGACATAAAGAACAGGAATTGAAATCAACCAAACTTTACGACAATTTGTATTTATGAAGAGTTTATATTGAAGATTATAACACTTTTATTAAAAGTTTTTATGTTTTTAAAATAATGAATATAATACATATAGTAGATTAATATAAAAAATTAAGCTATACTATGATAAATTAAAAGGTATGTGATATTTTTCACATTTTTTTAAAGAGTTATCCGCCCCTGATTTAGGTAAAAATGTTTTTGCTTATTTTTGTCATACAATCTAAATTCCTTCAAATATCCTTATAAGTAACCATTTTAAATAAGTTTTTACATTATTATGAATCCTTGTATAAATTTTTAGAAAAATGACCTTGGACATTTGGACTTCGTCATTTTCATCAAAGGAAAAAAGCATTCTTCATCAAGTTTAAGAGATTATATTTGAGATGATAAGACTTACAACCAATGTTTTTATCTTTTTTTCGTAATACCTGTAGTGCATAAAGTAGATTAATATAAATAAATCACAAATTTTATGCATAACTGATTAAGTTATACACTCATAAAACTGCGAGGTTGTGCATTTTCATTTGTTTGAAAAAGGTGTGAAAATGCAATATTGTCCATTTTCAAATCCTCATAACTTGTAAAGTACTCGAGATAAACCGGTGAAATTTTCAGAGTTTGTTGACTATATAACATGCTTTGTAACTTACTTATTCTTTGGTATATTGTGATACAAATAAATCATTTATAGGTATCTAAAAAGTGTATCTCATGTGTTTTTAAGGAAAGAGTTTGGGCCTCCCTAACACTTTTCCCGACTTCAATCGGACCATGCTCCTTCAATTTTTTAACCATTTAGATTCGCCGCAAGGCCATCAACACAAAGAAAATTAAATAATAAACATATCTTCTAACATATCTAAATACTCAACCTTTTTAAAGCTTATCAGATAGTATTTGAGAGGAGATATTTACATAGCGATGAACGTTTCTAATATCAAGGCAACCAAATCATTTGTGAATGTGTAGCATTTGAATGCAAGTGACTTGATCAGTGAATATCAGTGTGACCTCCAATACTATCACTATTGGAAAAGAAATATGGGATTAAATCTTTTTGTATTCGAATGTTTCCAGACAATTGGTATTTTCAGCACATTATCTGCAGGCTTTCTTGTTATATTATTTCTTCAACTGGACCAATGTAAGCATTCAGTTTTTGTCACAATTATCGTTGTATCCGGTCTGGTCCTCGAACTTCATCTTGTCGCAGTGTTAAACAATCTTAAAAAATTGGCTTTTCTACAACTAGATACGGACGATAATGACTGCAGAAACATCTACTTTCCCAGCCTTGTGGTGAACATTATAATGATGGACACGTTTATATGGTATATTATAGGTCTGTCCATCAGTTCATGGGCCAGACCATTTCTAATGTGTTCCCTGGTTGTTCTGCAGCTTTTTGTCTTGATGAGACTACTAGACTCTGGTCCAGTCACCTCGCCGACGCATCAATTATCATACAGAGACACTCTAGAGAGAAGTGTAGACACCTACTTTATCTTATGTCGATATGACATCAAAAGGAGCTATGGTATATTTGCTTGGGAATATACAATGTTTTACGTACCATTTGTGGCCTTATTCGGATCATCGTATTATCTTTGTAAGTACATTAATGTTCTTTATAACTTTTTAACACATATCATTACATAGTAATTTTAAATAGACGTCAGTGTCAATCATACGTAGTGAAATAATTATATAAATTAGTTTATTCAAAATGAAGTAGTATTATGATTAAGATTTGCAAAAGTTCTCAGATACGAAAATACGAGTGAATAACACGTTTGCCAAATATATAATCTTACTTTATCCATGTTCGGATGTTGCTAAGCTGAAATGATTCTTATACCAAGCAAATGAAAGTTTATTCGAACAATATTTGACTTCTGTGCCCTTTCTCCTTTTACTATGCTGTTTGCGATATGTGCTGTCTGTTTTGCGTTCGTTTAGATTTGGACTAACCGAAGAGGAGATTTTAATTTCCACAGGGCATGTGGTCTCCTTTTTGAGAGAAAAATATTTTGAGATTACAATGTTTTAAGCGAAGTCATCCTGGTGTGATTTTATTTAGAGTCATAATACTCAAAGTATTTTTTCGTACTTCAAAATTAAAACTGATAAATCTGATCTACCAACCATGTATTGGCTCCCAAAACTACATAAAAGTCCATATAAATCACGTTTTATATCTAATTCTAGCCACTGCTCTACTACGGTACTATCGAAACATATTACGTCTGCTCTAACTGCTATAAAATATCATATTATGAAATATTTTGATGTCGCATTTCATAATAGTAACATCAATTACTTTTGGTCGATTAAAAATTCTCATGAAGTAGACAAACTTCTTTCGCTAAATTTCAAAGCGACTCAAATTTCTACATTTTTCTACACTTTATACATCTCTGCCTCATGATTTGATTAAAAGCAAGTTGCTGTCTCTGATACAATGGTGTTTTCACAGAGAATCTAAAATGTACTTATGTACTTCCAATAACTCTGGATTCTTTTCCAACAAACAATATACTTCATATAAATACTGGATTTATAGGAATTATGTAAAGCACTAGATTTTCTCATGAATAATATTTTTGTGCAATTTGATGGCAAGATATATCAACAAATAGTTGGGATTCCTATGAGTACTAATTGCGCGCCTCTGATAGCAGATTTATTTCTTTATTGTTATGAGAGGGATTTTATAGTTTCTATTCAAAAATCAAAACGTTTTGACCTCGTTGACAGATTTAATAATACTTGCAGATATCTGGATGGCATTTTGGTTATCGACAACCCTGAATTGGAACAATTTATATCAGAAATATATCCACCAGAGCTCACATTGAATAAAGCTAATACTTGAGATGAATCTACACCTTTCTTAGATTTAAACATCAAAATTATCAACAACTTAATATATACTAATATTTATGATAAACGTGAGGATTTTGGATTTCCTATTGTAAATTTCCCTTACTTGGATGTCGATGTCCCTCGACTCCCATCATATATATATATATATCTCAATTAGTTCGATTTGTCATAGGCTGCACCGATGTTGTGGACTTTCATAAACGAAATTTACAAATTACTACTAAACTTTTAACTCAGGGTTACAGATATCACAAGCTAAGAAAAACATTCGGCAAATTCTTCAGATCTTATTCAGAACTTCTATCTAAATTTGGAAATATTTCTTTTCAACAGTATGTATCCAATGGAATTTCCCATCCTAATTTTTACGGTGATCTCGTATATAAACTAAGGAAAGTAAAAGGCTCCGATAACGTTATTTTATCATGTAGTAAAATAGTCAAACGTCTCCTTAATAGACAATATGATACTGAGATCATCAAAAAGACTATAGGTCTTGTATTTGGCCCCTCTACAGCCTTATGCAGACTTTAACTTGAACGTTGCACGCTGACTAACAGGGCGGTGGGGACTATATGACGGGCCTTGTCCAAACCTCTTTCAGAGGAGACATGGTCCTGAACCTCGTCCCCTTTGACTGTTAGTCGGGACAGATCTAGGGTCTTAGCTCGCTTTCAGACTGGCAGAGCACGGTTTATCATGTTGATGTTGCATATATTTTTATACCATTATGTGTTTTACAATACCTTACGTGTTTATATATTTTTATGACCTCTCAATATGCGATACCTATTGACCCATGTTCTTTACATGGAGGATTATTTATAGATTTTTAAATGTACGTCCTTTGATTGTTCTGCTGTTACGGTGAGTGGGAAGGTGGGCCCGTAAACCGGTTAACCACACCATTTGTTTGGCTTTTGTCAAATTAAATGACCGTCCTAAGTCGGTATCGTAATTGCACTACAATCAAATATTTTTGTAATGTGTTATATCTTCTAGTATATTATTTATATTCATGTATTGTATAGCTCCATGGTGACTTCTGTCACATAACTGAGCCAGTAACTCCTCTTTTTTCTTTTATGAAAGAGATTAAATCATAAAATTGGGAAATATTCGTGTTACTAGATTGCTCCTAAGCTTTGTCCTTAGATGGGATTTTGAAATTTCTATTTCGTTAGTTTTGGTAAATTTTTTGGTACTGCAAACATCACCCGTATTGCTTGTAATACATGTAATGCACGCTTAATCAATATTGGAATATATGAGCGGGATGTTTTGTTTTATAAAAATGCAGGCACCTTTCATGCATAAAGATTTTCTCTGTTTACGTATCTAGACTTCCAAAGAAAAAGCTTCCTGTCATAATAAAAACAAAATACATACAAGGTCGCAAATGTTTGGCCTTTTCTTTATCAAGTGATCAAAATGAGTCAATAGAGAGCCTTGTAAAATCCATCACTATACAATATGCTTCTGAATAAATAAATATAACGGTAAATGTACAATAACTTGATTTGATAGAATACACAAATACACGTAAGCACGCGAAAATATTTCTCACGAAATAATATGATTTTCTAAACGTAAGAATGTATGTAGAGTTGAGGGAGTACTATATATAAGGAACGTGTCGATAATAACGGTTTTAAAGAAATTGATTACTTATCATGGTACAAAAGGAAACCGTATCATTGCTTGGTAAACTACAACTCATATATGAGAAGTGTTCCAATTTGTTATCTGAAACGTCAATATTTTTTCGCCATCATGTGCGTTAGTAACAATATCTAATTTTCAATGGATAAACTGAAAGTCAAAGTAATCTCAAGTTTAGTTGCAATCAATAAATCATTCATCAATCTACAGTTAATCAATCATTCGAACCTCAGGAAACAACAATTTATACACTTTCTGTGGCTCAACTCAAATTACATGGTTAGAAGTTAGTGTAATATTTCAATCAATCTAAAAATCAGGAAAGTTGGCCCACGGTAGACAAGCACATTTTATATATTATGCATAACATTTTCAAAGTAATTAATTAAATGAGAACAAACTTCGGAAAACTGGCGAACATGTTTGTTCAGTGGCATCGCACCGGTCTTCAAATTCAAGGTCCTCAGGTAGGATGTTCTAAGATGAATTATCATCTTCTGTCTCTCTATCTGTCCTTCGGATGAGAGAGTATAAACCGAGGCGTCATGACACAATATAAACCGAGATCATATGTCACGGCATAAACCGAGGCCCCCATGTCATGATATAACCGAGGCTCCCGTGTCACGGTATAAACCGAAGCCCGTGTCACAGTACATATAATGGCACATAATTCAAAAGTGTAAAAAAGAAGAGCAAACTAATTACCATATGACCCTAATGACCCAAAAGGCCTAATCTAAGGACAAACCTGTTCATGAGGGAGAGATACTCATAAATTTCAGAATAATATACAAACTTCGTCACAGTTAATCGGAGTATATATTTCGGATCAATAAAAAAGCACTGAAAACTGGGTTTGTGCGTAGTGCGCAGTTAATGATAAATTCATTATTAACATAAAAATCTCTAATTGAATATCATTTGGTCATTCCGAGTATCAGTTATTTTCATTGGACTCATCGGATGTAATAATAGACGGTTGATAATAGTACACCAAGTAGCGGTATGCTCTACTAATTTTCACCCAATCTAACATTTATCAAAATCCCCTATTGAAAATTTGTGCAAGTTTAATTGTATACCTAGTATTTTAATTACGTTATGTTTATTGTTTATGTTTTGTATATGGATTGTCGATAATTTCTTGTGGTTCTTTTTTCATATATTGTGTGAGTGACTTGTTCAATACTTATCTTTCCTTGTTTGAGAACATACCAAGGATATGTTTCTTTTTCTACATTGTGTAATAATTTTTATCAAGGTGTAATAATCATCTGTGCACTTTTATTTATGTAAAAATGATAAAATTGAAAGTTATAAATAAGTTTTTGAAATTTTAATAATTGAAAGTAGAGAGGATAACTCACATGACAGGGAGTATAAACAACCATGACTCATATTATACTGCCCCATTTGCAAGACAAAATACCGTTCTTCAACGTCCCTCTCTGAGCTAAACCCTCTTCCCCCTCAAAAAAAAAAAAAAAAAAAAAAAAAAAAAACACAAAAATAAAAAAAGAAGAAAATAATAATAATAAAAATCGGAGACAGGAACGCATCATGCGTCCTGCTATTTATGTCTCCTATCATTATCGCAAGCCTCAAAGATAAAACGAACGTGGAAACCGGCCCGGGGCTTACGACGATGGTCTCCTATTCACAAACTCATTTAGGAAAATTTGATACTCGTTCTAAAAATCAGTCTGAAGAGAACATTGAATGTTGCAAATAAAATATGTTTATTGATTGAATGTTGTTATACACCCAAAGAACGCCTATGCACCTAATCCGTCCCCTGTGTTATCTCTATTTTGTATAGCATAATTTATATTTCTTGTTGACTACTTAAAGGTTATTGACTAAGTATCGGGAAATATCCCGAGCTTCAGAGGGCCACTTCGTACAAAAACCGAGGGTGTGAATATTTCCCGATACCTAGTCAAGAACCTACTTTCGTAAACAATTTCTTTTGTTTTAAATAAATAAATTAGACTCTGGAAATCCAGCAGACGACGCCATTTTTGTTTACTAGCAACGGTCATAAGTAGTTCCGGCACTACAGGTAGCTTTTGAAACCGGTCCGTGGCGTATATTGTAGGATATTGCACCTTTTGGTTTATGTGTTAAAACCAAAGGACGTATAATAACGCTCCATATGTTAAAACTTCTTTTATGTTGGTTACCTTCTGATCTAATCCGGGCTTTATCAATCTGAGAAACAACACCGAGTGTCAGCGTTTACTTTAACTGAGACAAATCAATAACAAGTGTAACTCATTGACAGTTTATTTATGGGAGATGCTTTTGTTGAACTTTAGACACTATATTAAATATAAATGGGAAATACTGAGTTTTGGTTTAAATCGCGAACTACAATCATGAAATAGAAACGTTGACTTCCGTAAAACACAATCCGTCATGCCTCCTCCCATCTAAAAACCTATCCACCCAGACACACTCACACACCACACAAACACCTATCCACCCAAACACACTCACACACCACACAAACACCTATCCACCCAAACACACTCACACACCACACAAACACCTATCCACCCAAACACACTCACACACCACACAAACACCTATCCACCCAAACACAGTCACACACCACACAAACACCTATCCACCCAAACACAGTCACACACCACACAAACACATATCCACCCAAACACACTCACACACCACACAAACACCTATCCACCCAAACACACTCACACACCACACAAACACCTATCCACCCAAACACACTCACACACCACACAAACACCTATCCCCCCAAACACACTCACACACCACACAAACACCTATCCACCCAAACACACTCACACACCACACAAACACCTATCCACCCAAACACACTCACACACCACACAAACCTATCCACCCAAACACACTCACACACCACACAAACACCTATCCACCCAAAACACACTCACACACTACACAAACACCTATCCACATAAAACACACACACACTACACAAACACCTATCCACCCAAACACACTCACACACCACACAAACACCTAAGGGGCAGGCTTGGTGTAGTGGTTAAGCGCTTGGCTTGCGGCGCCGACGATCCGGGTTCGATTCCCGGGTTGCGCCACTATGTTTAAGAGGTTGGTAACCTCCTGCTTCCATGTCGCGATATAACTGAAATATTGTTGAAAGCGACGTAAAACACCAATCAACCAACCAACCAACCACAAACACCTATCCACCCAAAACACACTCACACTCCACATAAACACCTATCCACCCAAACACACTCACACACTACACAAACACCTATCCACCCAAACACACTCACACACCAAACATGCATAGTATTATACCAAGCATACGCACGAACTCTCACACGCACAATAATATTCAAAAGATCTTTTCTATGTGATATTAAATAATGTTTTGTTCGTCTGTATATTTGGCCATTTGTAGAGGTTGTTGATAGGACTCCTGGTCTCATCAGTTGTGTCCAGGGGTTCATAAATATTTACTACAGTACATAGGTTTAGTGCCACAGTGACATTGTATAAGTTATTGTATTTGTTACTTCTGCTTTTTACATTGCTCCTTACAGTTGCAGGTAATTAATTAATGCCTATTTTATTTATAAGGTAGGAAAGGCGGAAATGACGTTGTGATTTTACCATCATGTTCAGGCCAAGCTGCAGATTGTCTCCGATGTTGGATAATGAACGATGCGGTCATACGGATGGTGAAATACTTTGTTTTGGCGATGTTAGTGGTCCGTCCCCTGATTATGATTCACTCCGCGTTGAACGATGGATTTGTTCTAGATATTGTCCCTAGTGTAATTAACATCGTATTATATGTATATCTATCTATAGAATATATTATATGTTTTCGACAATTACCCCACAAAAATAACAAGTTATCATACAATGATAATAAAAATGAAAACTACTTGTGGTTTATTTTATTTAAATTTGGGGATTCTTTTGCAGTAAGTATACAGCAGAAACCTACATATGGGTGAAGTCATTATGTGAACGCAGCGTTAACTTCACGTGCACTTCCCACGTTCACTAAGGACTGCTTACCAAAAGCGTCTACGTTAACTTAGCTCCTCGTGTTAACTTGATCTTTCAGCGAATTAAACGCATTTGACAACCGCATTCATTTGCAATGTTTAAAAAATCTACAGTGTTAAGTTTAAATAAATTATAGATACGAAAATTCATTTACGAGCGTTGATCAAGATGCAAATCGAAATATCATTTTATATTTTATACATTTTATAAGAAGTGAGGTATATGTAAATAGTAAATACGAGGCATTATTTCATGTACTTTTGTATTAAATAGATAAATAAGTAAATAAATAGAATTTAATTGTTTTGTTCAATTACTAAAATAGATGTATATGATGTAGAGACATAAATTAAATCACCTATGTACCAGAAACATTTGTGGTTTCTTAAACCATGCTTACCCGACAAATGTGCAATTCAGTGTGTTATTTGCCATTAGAAGCCCTGCAAGAAGAATGCAGGTGTAATACAACATGTTATGTGAGTGGCTTCGTAATTTAGATGTGACAAGGTTAAAACGTGACCAGTAACATAATATTTTCCGCTTGTTTTGATGTTCGGCAAATTCATAATTGAACGATTATCATGATATAATTTCAAAAAACACTTATAGCTTGTCGGCTTACTTGAATTATAACTGACTGCATCAAGATTTTCCATATATCAACAATGGTCATACCATCATTTGTCAATCGTAAAATTCGTTCTCGTATATAAGGAGATATTCTCGGTGATTCTGTAAGATCCATGGTTATATCATATTTCAACATTCATAACTGCATGTAGGCCGTCACAGAATACAATGATCAAGTGAAGGTGAGGAGCGCACGCCATCAGTCCTGCCAGGTTAAATTAAGCGGTTCTCAGGACTGCTCTCCACGTTAACGCGCATGTTAGATCAGGTCTGCACCCATCTGTAGACCTGGATAGACCGCCGAAATTCTGCAAAGTATTCTGGCAGATATGTTGTGTGGCCAGACTAGTCATGAGGGTGTAGAAAATGGAAACGGAAAATGATCTTCCTAAATTGTAGAATGAGATGATAAAAGACAATGTGAAATCACAAAACCCTGAACAAGTAGCTTATCGGTCAGCCATTTAGCCCTTGTGACAAACCGTTGTGTTTCGAACATGCTCTGGTGTACCTTATAAGGTGATATACAAAAACGCCAAAGACAGGAAAGGAATGAATGTTGCTATTCAGGAAAGGGAAGTTCGTTGTTTGGAAGATGGAATCGTCACGTTTGTCGCACAAATGTTTTCAATTGACCATTATCATCGAAAGATAAAAGTATATCCAAGTAGGAAGCAGATCTGTCACACTCGTTTGTCTCTTTCATCTCCAGTTTGTGGAGATAGATTTCGGGTATGTAATCCTTAAAGTTAGGATTAGTAATTGACAAGACATCATCTATGTATCTATAAGTAACATTAAACTGAGATGCAAGGTGCTTTCTTCCTGTTGAGAGCAAAAGCTGAATAATTTCTGCTTCGTATAAATATACCAAAGTATCATGAAAGAAGTGGGATGAATTTGGTACCCATAAGACTGCCAACGATCTGCTGAAAAAGCTGTTCCTCAAAACACCACGAAAATGTTGTCTATTAGAAACTCCAACATTTTGATGATATCGTTTTCAGTATACCTCTTTTCTGAATCAGAGTGTTTCTTCACGAAATATGTGTCCTCCCGCCCTAGAACAAGATATCTGTATCTGCGATATCCATTTCTGTAAAGAAGGAGTCTCGTATTATCTTGGTCAGTCTATTTTTGAGATTTAGTGAGGAATGGTAGGGTAGAAAGCGGAAAAATAAAATATTTCGTGTATAAGAAATTTTCATGACCTCTCTTCTTAAAAAACCTGTTGATCTTTGTTCTCTATATGGAGGATTATTTATGAATTTGTAAATGTGTCCTTTGATTGTGCTGCTTTTGCGATGAGTTGGTTTAAACAGTATTTATTGTCGAAAATACACATAATAGATATGAAGATTATACATATGCATTATGATAAGGATTGAGCAGAAAGCAAATAGCTTATATAAAGCTCTCTCCCTTTGTACAATGGTATTATTATACAATTATATCAGACCAACATTATAATAAAAATAGATATCAATATATTAATACATGTATATACATACAAATATACGTATAAACATGTACATATGCAGCCTCAGGCAGAAGCACGTACAAAGAATTATAGCAAAGAGATTATATTAATAATAATAATAATGGCAAAGCGGTACTCAGATACTAATACTGGTTGAAGTTCACGTACTTAATTGTAACGTATTGTGAATACGTTGGTTTGTCATATGTTAAAACGTGAGTTGCGGTGAGTTGGAAGGTGGGCACCTGTAAATCGGTTAACCACACCAATTGAGTGACGTTTGTTACTTCAATTTACCGTCCTATGTCGCTATCCTAAGCGTAGTAGTATCGAATATTTGTGTAATCTCGTTATGCAGTGCATAATTTAACAATATCATGTTTGTGCGCATGTCCTTGGTGATTTGTGTTACACAGCTTTGTCAGGTGTCTTCTGTTTTCTCCTGTAGATCGCACCGTCCGATGTTTCTTCTAACTTTCTTATTATTAAATAAACGTTTTGTTTTCTTACCCCGATGTTACACAAGATGTGTTTGTAGGCGGCTTTCAACATTATAGGACTATAAGTCGCTAGTTTGGACAAATCAAATGAGTCTTAGTCTTTTCGAAGACTTTCTTTAGTGTGTATTGATAGAAAACATGATATGATTGGGACTGTTATGCATAAAAATAGATGAATAATAAAAAATGTAAATAAGAAAGTATATTATTCTATACACAATAAAATGGATACGTCTGTAACTACACATAAAATATCGTCGAAAAGTAAGATTCCGTACAAATACATGTACTTATTTTTGAAGTCGGATTGGTCACATGACAGTAGTCCGGAAAACCCGTTTATCAGGATTTCCGGATTAACGGAGCATCGATGTTTATACAAGTTTTAATCAAATAATCAAAATCACTCTAATAGTTCACGTCGGACGGAAAGACGTACGGACTGACGGGCGTCAAAGAAAGAGTAATCTCAGTTTCTCACATGAGCCTTCGACTGAGATGAGCTAAAATCGATGATCAGGAGGAACGACATGTACTCGAATATTCAGAATGTTTATCCGTTATCATTTGTGCAATATAGTACAGAGGACAATATATGACAAGACAAAAAAGAAAAATATTGGGTCTTGAGAAGGTACTTAATTTGAATTAAACTTCTTAAGAAGTTTGGGCGGTTTTTTTATGAAACTTGTCAGACTGAATTGAACCGAGTGAGACGGAGTGTACAGGTTGATACATATTAAATACAATGATCTTGGGGTACGTGAAACGAAGGTCCCTCTCCTCCAACGTTAATATAGAACCTGACAAAGTATTTGACATGAACGTTAACTCATCGTGATTTGTTGACGCACATCTGTATATCATTGAACTAGATGTGTATTACGCATACCTGAGTATCACATGAGTGTATTAGTTAAATGTCATTGTTTAACGATTTCTGAGGGATTGGCCCTAATACTGCACTATTTATAAAATGATCTGGTTACATACAAGCACGTATGCCCACATCTCTTTAGATTCAATAACAAAGGTAAATATTAGGTTTTTCTTCAATATTTACTTTCACTTCTTGTTCCAGTTTATGTTCACAGTAACTTTACAACGTAAACTTGTATTAATCAGGCATTATGTCTCTTCAGGCCTTCAGGTGTGAAAAGATAGATAGATAGATATAAAGATATATATATATATATATATATATATATATATATATATATATATATATATATATATATATATATATATATATATATATATATATATATATATATATATATATATATATATATATATATATATATATATATATATATATATATATATATATATATATATATATATATATATATATATATATATATATATATATATATATATATATATATATATATATATATATATAGATAGATATATATATATATAGATATAGAGATATATATATAGATATAGAGATATAGATAGATAGATAGATAGAGAGATAGATAGAGAGATAGATAGATAGATAGATAGATAGATAGATAGAAAGATAGATAGATAGATAGATAGAAAGATATATATATATATATATAGATAGATAGAGAGATAGATAGAGATATATATATATATATATATATATATATATAGAGAGAGAGAGAGAGAGAGAGAGAATTATGATGTAGGATACAAATAACAAAAGATAATTTACACACTCTTTGATAACTGCTTTCATATATCTGGCACTCGGAGGACCGGGGGGATTCCCCTACTAAAGCCGCCGTTCACATACATTGACAAATAGATGTCTCGATTTTTTTTCCATTTTGATGAATAAAGCAAGTCATTACCAAACGCCCTCCCTTATCTTAATGACATCATTCTTGTTATTAGAGAAAAACGATTTATTATATGAATGTATGTATACCTTGCTCACATTAAGAAGAAATGTTAATCCATGCATAACACTTATAATGAAAATAAAATAAAAACTTGACATTAAGACTTTCTGTTGATCACACGCTCACATTGTTGGTAGTGCAATATATTATAATACAGAATTTATAATTTATAGAATTTATAGAATTTATAAAAATTACACAATAGAGATGGAATCAATGGATCGTAAATATGGACCTGAAGTGTCATCTTGGAACTGTAAACTTCATATTCAATGATTTGCTTATTTCAGTTGTAAATCTCTTATATTACATGATATGCAATATAGAGTGCTTATGATAAAAAAGATTTATCTTTGTTGAAAAGTAAACGAGAAGTTGTAAATTTAGAAAAAGTGTCTTTTGTGTTACATGATTCACGATTCAGCAAGTTTTCTAAAGGTTTGTGAAACCTTAATAAGATATTGCGGAAGTGGGATGTAGGTCTCTGTTTCAGACATAATACTTTCTTGGATGTCGTATTGTTGTGGGTAGTTTATTGCATTTAATTCGTGAGATTATCAGATGAAATGTGATCATTATTTCATATTTCAGATTTACTAGCCTATTTAAACTAAATTAATTAACGGTACCTCAAGTGCTGTGTAATCAAATGTTATATTTGTATTTATATCTTTGTGTTTGATTCCTATTGATTTATGAATGTTTTGCCCAAGGCAGTCTTTTACCATACAACTGATCGAAATCTCTTGCTGTCTGTATCGAAAATAGAGGTCCTGGTGAGCCGAACCAGACACTGTTCTAAACGACAATTTCATTTTCAACCTACACATATTTACAATATAATATGATATGTATCAAATGGCACTCGACCTATTTATCATGATGATGAATATTATCCTCGGTTTTATTATTATTTTTGATACCTCAAGTACTTTGGATAATATTTTATAATGAATTACAATTAAATTTCTATTTCGAATAATGTTTAAAATAAGAATTATACTTGTACACACAGCTATACACACCCACACCCTCACCCCCACACACATATTTATAGGTCACACTCATACTCCCACATCCAACAACCATCTTGATAAGTATTGTACTCGGTTTTTATATTTTGGATATTTTGAATGAAAATTGTAGTGAAGAATTACTAACTTATTCACCTCACCTTATAAAAAATATTGATATATTCAGTCACCTTATTCACCTTATTTTAAATATTTTTGAAATAAAAATTACACACCTATATCTACACACCGACACACCTATATACACATACTCACTCATATGTACACACACTACAGACAAACTGTCTCACACACAAATTGTATGCGAAAAATCTTGGATATTAAGAAAATGTCTCTTTGTTTATTTCTTTTTGTCTATCTGTCTCCATCTCTATCTGAATCTCTTTCTCTCTTCCTCTCTCTCTTTAAACATTTTGACATAAATCATTCAGCTCCAATGATGTCTTTTTTACTTAAATAGAATGAATGTATTCTTAATAAGTCTTTACTAGCATACGTATGCATAACACATTATTTGATACGAGTTATCACTCTTCTGTTGAAGAATACTAACAATATGCATAACTTTATACAGCATTTCACTCTATGTTTGTTTTTGGCCCTGTCACACTGGGATTTTTTTAGCAAACGCATGAGGAACGACCTTCATTTAAATGCAACACGCTGACCAACTTTGGGATTTGGCCAGAAACTCAATATACAATAACGTTCTCAACGCACACAGAACGTCCGTGTAACGTATAAACAATGTTCGCTCGACGATGACAGCGTGTGCCCAAAGTATAGATATTGTTTAAACTATTTTTCAATTTACCAGTTATCGTTCTCAATCATAACGCGTAACCAGCAACCTCGCAACGTTTGTCTAACGACTTGACAACGATCTACAACGTACGAATAACTTATCGATATTGAATCAAAAACTAGCATGATATTCATTATTCAGTCATTATCCAAACTCCTGTCTCCTGGCAATTCACATTCTCACCCAGTGTCTCCTGGCAATCCACATTCTCAGTGTCTCCTGGCAATCCACATTCACACCCAGTGTCTCCTGGCAATCCACATTCTCACTCAGTGTCTCCTGGCAATGCACTTTCTCACTCAGTGTCTCCTGGCAATCCAATTTCTCACTGTCTCCTGGCAATCCACATTCTCAGTGTCTCCTGGCAATCCACATTCACACCCAGTGTCTCCTGGCAATCCACATTCTCACCCAGTGTCTCCTGGCAATCCACATTCTCACTCAGTGTCTCCTGGCAATCCACATTCTCACTCAGTGTCTCCTGGCAATCCACATTCTCACCCAGGGTCTCCTGGCAATCCACATTATCACTCAGTGTCTCCTTGCAATCCACATTATCACTCAGTGTCTCCTGGCAATCCACATTCTCAGTGTCTCCTGGCAATCCAAATTCTCACTCAGTGTCTCCTGGCAATCCACATTCTCAGTGTCTCCTGGCAATCCACATTCTCACCCAGGGTCTCAGACACTTAAATCTGTTGTTTCTCATAATATAAAAAGGTAAATCCATGATACTGTTTTGATTGTATAAAATAGTTAGTTTTAAGTACCTTAGAGAAAATCAGGTGACACCATTTTAAAAACATGCAGTACTAATAGAGCAAACCTTAATTTGGAGAGAATATTTCATTCACCTAGGTGTAAAAAGTTGTTTAATATCAACAATACGATAAGGTCGTTCTCAAGAAGTTACGTAGTCGCCAAAGTCGACACACTGTTGTTAGGCACACTTTGAGGACGTTGCAGGACGCTAGACTATCGCTACATGGTCGTTGTGTACGCGTTAGGCATGCGCTCCCTGATCGTTACACAGTCGTTGGAATTATCAGCGACCTCGCAACGTGTTTATAAATTCATGAGAAACGACTGCACAGGGTACAGAAATGCATGTCTAGCGTGTGCTGAGCGACCTCAAACGACCACATAACTTACATACAAACGCTGGGCAGTCGTCGGAAGTTTTGTGCATGCACAAAATTTTCCGGCGATCACAACGCATGCCAACGTCCTCCGACATTCAAGAGACAAGAAAGCGACCACACAGCGATCATAAAACTTACTCGACGTTTATCAACGTTCGTCGACGTGTTGGAAAATTAGCTTGGTCGTTCCTCATGCGCTGGCTTAAAATCCTGGTGTGACAGGGCCTTTGACAAAGAGCTTTTTCCTAATTTTTTGTAACAATTATGAAGTACTTATTTTGGGTTAGCACATCAACACTAGAAACTGGACTGGCATACTGACTTAGTTTGAAATTGGCTTGAAATAATAACCCTTCATATAGGAATAATCGTCCCTGATTCAAATGTCGGATATTTCACTGATTATTTACTTGAGTTTAAAGATTTTCCCCAATATTTTGATTTATATCTAAAATGATAAATGGTGATAATAAGACAAAGTCGAGTTTTGTGTGATTCTCTCTTCTTTATACATGTACCTGTAGTTTTATTTTGTTTTATTTCAGATCGGCATAATGTCAGGAAAGTAGACAACTCGAAACAGATTTACTATCCTGATTGTATTTTTTATGTTTATTACAAGGCTGTTTATCAATGTAATGTTCAATAATCTAGTAAAAATCAATAAACAAGAGGAGACCAAATTGGGACGTTACCGCTTAATTGAGCACACAAAAAACTTACATATTATCAGAAACAATATTACATCACTCTAAAACACCCATGCATTATGAAGTTCAAAGAAATTCCCATTAAAATGTGCAATAAGGAAAGAATAAAAAATGTTGAAAAATGTATAAACTGTGAATTTTGAAGGGAACCCAGACCAAGAATAATTTCTGAGGCGCTTTCCTATAGCTAAATTACTCTGGAGCAACCTGTTTGTTTGTCTATGCAGTTGGTCTGAAGCAAAAGTTTGTCAAAGGAGAGTAGCTTTCCGGAAGCATATGTCACACTACTCTATCTCTGATCCTTGACAAGTCTGATCAAAATACATCAATATTTGTTGGGAACATTGAATACTTCATATCATTCACATTTCATTAAAATGAATAAATTTGTTCTACAGTCCCTTAAAATTTCTTACATACCAATATTATATTCCTATATCCTTTTCAAAATTTTATAAATTTTACTCTGGGGCCTATGTTACCCTGTCCTGAATCCACCTCTTGTTGGATCTGGTCGACAACCAGTCACGTTTGTAGTGAAATTGGGTAATTCATACATATTTAAGTTTAATCAATATCTTTCATTTAGTTCTGAAGCCAAATCGTATTATAACATACTACTAGTATAACATAAAAAGAATTGCAAAACCCCTTGTAAATTAATTTTGTTTTCCATTTTTTTTACATCTATTGCAATACAATCAGTTAAAATACATAAATTCATTGCATTATAAAAAATTTGCATGGAGAAAATTTAATAATTTACTCGAAAATGGATAAAAAAATGGTAGAGTCAAAAAAGACCTTAAAAGCGTCGAAAATATTTCGATTTCAGAATTATAAAAACCTCAACACTAAGACAGTCTTTAAGATCTCTCTGAAGCATTTAGCATGTTGATCAATGCTGTCAGTATTGAGAGGATGTCTCTCAAATCAGGTACGCCTTCTAGATCTATCTATGCTGGACCTTGATTACTTTATGACTTCTAAGTTTCATAAATATTTTCTAATTAGTTGTAAGGGAGAAATCCGTCATAGGTAAATATTAATACTAATAATATATCTAACCTTTATTTGATTAATAAGATTCAAATAATTTTCCTATGTATTTCTTACAACGAAATCACAACTGCCAAATTTGATTTTGGAATGTAACCAATCTTCTCTCTCAGAGAGAGAGAGAGAGAGAGAGAGAGAGAGAGAGAGAGAGAGAGAGAGAGAGAGAGAGAGAGAGAGAGAGAGAGAGAGAGAGAGAGAGAGAGAGAGAGAGAGAGAGAGAGAGAGAGAGAGAGAGATTAGTCACCTACATTTATCATAATTTTATGTACATTTTCAAGATAGAAGGTTTAGCAAGGTGTTGGATGTGTCAGTTTGAGATAAATGAATATCGACTATAAGTATAAAATTAATTTGTTCCTTTTTTCGACAATTAATCATGTACACATAAACAGCAAGCACGTTGTGTATATTTCAGTAATCATTCAACGGAAATGCAAAGGTAAACTAAACTAGTAAGATATCAGAAAATATATAATTATGATGTAGATGCATCACCGACTAAGGAAGGTCCTTTAAAGGGAATACAATCACTCACTGAACAGTTGACTTGCTTAGGGGCCATTCTTTCCACTCAGTGGCAGCCCCCCCCCCCCCCCCCCCCCCGCAAGCAAAACAGCATACAATCAAAGGACAAAGGAATAAATAAATATAGATAATAAAGAGAAGAAGAGGAGACAGAAGACCATCTGACACAAATCACCAAGAACATGCACATAAAACATAATAATAACAAAATAAGCACAGAAAACAACATTGCAAAACTATTGCGATACCGACCTAGGACGGCCAATTAAACTAGTCAGTTTAGGGCGCCCACTTTAAGGACTAACAAGTGACTAAAATTGAGAGGGCATGAAATTGTAAGTACACATGCTACCAAACCTACAATTTTCATCCCATATACGTGTCTTTCGTATCCCTATTATTTACACACTAAAGAATTGGACATTGACTCGGTGTTGTCGACTCGGTGTTGTCGAACTGTGTCAATAATTCGTACCATTCATCTAATCATAAGTCTTATAAGAAGGATTCATATGTTTATGAAGTTTTTTTATACAATTTATTTCAGTGTACAAGAAATTCACATTTATTATCAAAATATACAGTGTAAGATTTAGATATTATGTTGTCTTTCGACATTAATGGTCAATTGAACACCTCACTCTATGACAATTTCAATTTCGCTATCACAAACTTTCCTTTCATAAGTAGCAACATTCCATCATCGCCCCCATACTACGTATTCATATCTCAGTTAATACGTTATTCCAGAGCATGTTCAAATTACAATGACTTTGTTCTGAGGGCTAGGCGACTTTCAGTTAAGCTGCTCAACCAGGGTTATATATGTGCTTGACTAGCAACGTCACTGAGGAAGTTCTACTGTCGATACGAGACTCGTATTACTCCATATGACATCTTGTTATCCAGACTTTTAAATGATATTCTGGACTGAGACCGATTCCGATCATTTTACACAGATTTGACACCTTCTGTACTAGAAAGTTCCCTACTTCGACTTCTCCATATATAAATACATATGGAATTTACGCGATTTGACTCTTTCTACTTGGTATATGTGACGCGTGTTGCTAGCAAGCAATAGATGCTCACTCTCCCCGGGCACCTGATCTCACTCCATCACAGGGGTTCACATATGCTCTTCAAGTAGACATATTTTGTTATTTTCCACTTGTTTTTCATTTTCACTGATTTTGTATGTCCTCTGGTTTCATGATTTTTGGACTTGTGGTTTGGATTTATCCATCATCTTTACATACAGAAATATCTTTCTGCTACCTTTTCTGGCACTTATAGCAATGTAACTTCATCAAATAAAAGCCAAAGATGAGAATAGGGGATTCGAATGAAAAAAAGTCTTTTATTTGAATAGGACCATCGTCAGGGATGCCCAAAAATACAGCTAACACAAATGATAGTTAAAATCTGAAAATATGAATGTGAACTAAAACATATACAGTTGATCAACATTAAAAACAGGTGTAATAACACTTGGGTTAGTCTTCCACAGGTAATTCTTATACGAGATTTACACTGAAAGTAAGTATAAACATTAATGATCCAATACGAAAATTTCTGATGCAGTACCACTGCACTTACATCATTATCCCTAATTAATATTCATGGAATTTGCACTAAAAGTTTAGATTATTATTTATATATAAAGTGCTGAGCTACGAGAAGGAGGAGTGTTAGTGGATATGTTTCTTCTTACGATACCGTCATAAGTCGGTGTCATAATCACAGCACAATCGAATATTTTTTTTAATGTTTTTCCGTGTATATTTTACTATTATCATGTTTTAAGTCCATGTCCTTGTGTCATACAGCTTTGTCAGATGTCTTCTGTTTCTCTTCTGTAATCAAGGGCATCCATGGCAGGTGTGGGTAGCCATTCAGAAGACGCTTACTCCTCCCGGACACCTGGTCTCACCTCTGAGTTTTAGGTGTCTGTGAATTTCCGCTGTGGTACATTATTGTTAGTGCCATAGTCACATGACACTAGTTACTTACGTATCTAAGCCGGTGTGGCCTAGTGGATAAGGTGCTCGGCTCGTGATCGAGAGGTCGCGGGTTCGACTCCCGCCCGGGGCACACCGGTGTTCTGTCTTTCGGATGAGACAGTAAAAACCGAGGTCCCGTGTCACGGTAGGCGTGGCACGTAAAAGATCCCTCACTGCTTCGGGTGGGTCCGTTGCAAAGGTCTAAATTTGTATGCAATGCATCAGGCAGATGCCGTCACCATATACGTGAAATAATCGTGGAGTGACGTAAAACAATAATCAAACAAACAAACATCAAACTTACGTATCTTGCATTAATATTATTTGACTGATTGATTAATTCATTATTATTTTACGTCACATCACGATTATTTCACGTACACGATGACGGCATCTGCCTGATGCATTACATAGTAATTTCTACCTTTGTAACGGACCCACTCGAAGCAGCGAGGGATCTTTAACGTGCCACGTATATCGTGAATCGGGACCTCGATTTTTACTGTCTCATCCGAAAGAAATAACACCGGTGTGCCAAGGGCGAGAATCGAACTCGGGACCTTTTGATAATGAGCCGAGCACCTCATCCACTAGGTCACACCGGCTTTTAATATTATTTGAAGAAAGTAGATATATTTGGTCGTTGTATAACGTCACACCAAGGTTATTGCACCTACATAGTGACGGAATATGTTTGATGAAATGCACAGAGTTTGAATCTACGGTAACGAACCCACCCGAAATAGTGAGAGAACTCCTCCATCAGAATTTTACTAGTTTATCTGTGTCGAGCTCGCATAGACCAGTTAATGGAATGTGTGGTTGATGGCCGAGAAGTTCCGGTTTCAACGAATAGAATAGCAACATTTAGTGAAAAGATTAAGCTTTACCATAGATTAGCTACCTACATGTGCCTGTATGCAATAAACATTGCTAGAACTATTAATGCATGGACAGTAATAGCAGCTGCGTGACAGTAATTTGTGCTGACTGAACAGCGAAGTCAACGATGGCTTCGGGAGCATCTGATGCACCAAAATAGACAATTACCGGTCATCGCTTTTATAATTTTGCAAACAGTGTATTTGTTCATCTGTAGAAAGAATTTTATTATTATTATTTCACCGAAGGCACAGTAACATTTATCATCATTATTTAGATGATAATGCGGTTACAACAGATGCTTTGGAATCTGTTCATTTCAATTATATTTACAGTAGTTAAAATACCACCATGATTTTTGCTTTCAATTTGAAATTGCTTTAGCTTACTAACTTACAGTACTCTTTAAATTATAACCAAAAATATTCATTTTGATAAAATGCATTGTTAACAAGTTAACTATTATTCTTATCAGTTTTCCTTTTTCTACATACAAAAGAATTCAATTGTTTTAGAAAACTTACATTACCCAAGAATTTGTTATTCAATGATCTCTGTCAGGGTTTATTTGCGAGGCAAAGGTATAAAACGTATATGGTATGTATTGACAGTTAAATATCAGTGAATCTAGGACTTTCTTTTTTAATTTTTCATCATTTTACATTTATATCAAAAATTTGAATAAACTCAGAAAAAAAGAACATCACCTTTAATTTGGACCTGTACATTGGTTACCACACCAATTATTCGTAAGTCAGATCGGCAATCAATATAATATTTTTGTGATTCTCTAGTTATGCCTTCAATCGTCATTTTTCTGGGTTGTGTTTTGACAAGTACAAAGCTTAACCACACTGTCTATATGTCAATTGACCGTCCCAATTGCGAGTCGGTACCGTCATTGAAATTTTATAAAATATGTGATAATCAATCAGACAACAAAGTATATGTCGACCTTAACCAGATGCCGCAGTATATGTTGATACAGTGAGGTGCAGTCCTAACATAACATTATGTTAACGTTGCGTTAACGTGATGTTTGCTTTCCTCGTGCGCTCAGGACTGCTGAGCACACGCGTTTGCGTTAACGCAGATTTCCACGTGAACTTAATTTCCAGACCGCGTGAACGCGCTTGACTGCCGCGTTAACGCGCTTGACTGCCGCGTGAACGTGCTTGACAGCCACGTTCGCTTGCTTACAACTTAAAACTTGTATTAACATGTTCATATGGAAGGATAGGAGAATCGATATATACATTGTATATTTAAAAAGAAAAACTTATTATTGTGTAAGTAAAATATTTAGAATTAGATTAAACCCTTCCGAGTTAAGGGATGAATTTTAGAAATATTGAACGCAATTTCCGAACATTGACTTTAATGAAATTTATTCTTATTTTAGGAAAATGATAATAATAATGATAATAATGATGATGATGATGATAATAATAATAATAATAATAATAATAATAATAATAATAATAATAATAATTAAATTATAGTGAAATAAAAATTAAAAATGATAATAATAACGATGATATTGTATTCATATAATATAGAAAATAGCTTAATTAAAAATAATAATAATAAATAGATAAATAGGAAATACATGTTAATACAAAAATAAATTAGTTATAAATGAATAAACAAATAAGAAATAAATACATAAATAAACCAATTAGAAACAAATAAATAAATGAAATTAGAAAGTAATCATGCTAGTATAAACTGACGAAGTTTTTTCATAAATACCTTATTGCATGTCTACGCGATAATTTCCTTTGTTATATTACATATGAAATCCTTAATGCAGGGTGTCATTTTAACATTTCATTAAATACACGTTTTTATGACGACACTCGTGGTATCTTGATCTGATCCATTTTATTTTCTACATCCGTACTGCATAGAGAATTACAAATATAGACATGTGAACGTGCGACTGGATCGAGCGCACGCGGGAATAAATCGCGTTAACGCGAATTCCCTACCGCGTTAACGCGAGGAGCGCACGCGCGTCCGGTCGAGCAGTCCTAGCACGTGTGCTAGAGCAGTCCTTGCGACCGCTTTTTGCGTTAGCGTGTATGTTATGTTAGGACTGCACCCATCTGTATTTGTACTTTTATTATCTTTTCACCTAAAACTTTAATAATAATTTTCAATCTCAATATTTTAATGACATGACGTCATTTTTATTATAATATCATAAGTACCATAAGCTCCCATACTAGTTCCACCGGCTCAACCATGGAAAGTAACAAATCATTATAAAGATTATACATCGGACAGCTTTTATAAAATTTTAGATACGAAGAGCTTTAAATTCACCTTAAAAAGAAGAAAATTACATCTACGTACAATTCGTCTTATCCAATCAACTTCAGCGAAACTTCAACATGCTATTTCATGAAAATAAAATAACACTAGTCATGTACTTTATATGTATTTGTAGTCTAAGTAATAAAGAGATTAGATTTATTTAGATATTCAAAGGGCGGGGAAACAAATTTGAACAACAGGTCAGCATAAACAGCAGAAAAAGTTTTAAACAAGCAGACAAAATGCGCATTTTCCGATGTCCAAAGAGTTTACTCCATCTCAGTGACTGCGGTGACAGACTTGTAATGCAAAATAAATCAGTGATCAATGCCAAGGTGAAATGTTCTTAACTTTTATTTCTCCATTATTTATATTATAATTCAAATAACAAAGAATCAAAGTGAAAATATGTTGTGCTGAATAAAATCAATATACCCTTAATATTGAACTTTAGAATAACAAAAGCATGCAAACCATCAAATACATGTATGTGTGAAGTTAATTCTGGACGGAATTTGAATATTATCCTATTTTTTTCGTAGCAAACTTATATCGAGGAGACAGCTTGTCAAAGTATTTAATGGATGAAGTGAGTAACACATGTTATATGTAGATAATTAAGTCGAAGGTTAAATACAATGAACTTGAAATAAAATACAACTAGACCATTGGTATCTTAAAGGTGTAGCTCTGAATCTCAGCGCTTGGTCTGTAGAGTTTACATGTGTTGTTTACGTTATGTGCTAACCTGATGACGGAATCCAATGCCTTGAAACTTTAAAATAAAACTGTCCATATCTTATAGTGGTGTTGTCTCCTTTTAGAAGGTATATATGTTTTATATTTATTTTAGCTCACCTGAACCAAAGGTGATGGACCCACAGACCTTCCATTTTTCCTATGTCTGTTTCGTTAAGTTGTAGTATATTTAATTTCTTCTTTAGAGCTAATGAAACGATAGGTGTGAAGTACTCAATGTTCCCTACGAGTCGTTTTCAGTCAAATCTATTAAATGTTAAATCCAAGTTAGGGCTGCACAGAGCAAAGTAGGTATCCTCTTTTGACAATTTTTTTTTTTCAATTTTAAAAATCAGTACTTGTTAAACACATGCGATGGTGAGCCCGTACCCTGGTCAATCACAACAATTGATTTACTATTGTCATATCAAATGACCGTCTTAAGTCAATATCGTAAGTGCAATATAATAGAATATTTTTGTGATGTCCTTATGTGTGTTTTTTTCAGATCGTTACATTAAATGCTGTATATTTCCGTGGTGACTTCTGTCATACGGCTGAGTCAGTAACTTTTCTTTCTTCATTGAGTTAAGTAATTACTAATAGGGAAGAAGTATTGTTGCTTTTTGGCTAGATCTGCCCAAAGTTTTTCACATAGTGTGGTGAGGCAGAGAAGGTCTAGTAAAGTATCTTTTTTGTAAAGAGAAAGTTTAGATAGGTTACTTAGAATAGAATATGTATGGGAGCGTATATTAGAATACTTTGGCGTTTGTTTCGTTCATACTAAAATACATTTTCTGATAAAGGATTCTCTTTGACACTCTGACACTTTCTAAATTTCTCAATTGCTCAAGATGTTAAGGTGAGCGACATTGTCGTATTTGGGCTTCGTATTTTATTCTAATTCTTAAGTAAACGGATTGAACCGAGTTCTTTGATTAGTGTTTTCTAATATTTACTTTATCCCTTTATGATAGTACACAGTTTAGAAAATGTACGTAAAGGGGAAATATCTATATCTAAGCTAATAAAAAAGAGCCAATGCATTCACTTTATTGTTCAGTTTTCATGAAAATATATCATGGAGAATATGTGAAATAAACAGTGTAGAGTTATTATTAGATTTCAATACTTGCCGAAAATTATGCCAACTTTACTGCTGCGTTAGAATACATATACCAAAATAAGAAGATATATCCTATTAAAATACAGAAGACTCTTTTCACCCGAACACGTGATTCGAATATCCGATTAAATTTTCATTGTTACCTCAAACTGTAACTATAGTTCTCGAGTCCTAAAGAGATGTACATCTCAGATATCGAACCATTATCGATAAGAACTAGAGAAAACTAAAGACAATCTTTGTGTTATTATGCATTTTCAAGATTTCAAACTCGTTATTCCATTTTTGAACAATCACGATATGACAGATGGTTGTGAAAACTTAAAGAATATAGCATATAATTCAATCTTTTACAAAAACAACTTGCACAGACTATGGATCGTATCTGAACTACTTGACACCACTGCTTGGCTAGTAGACTGTGAAATATGGTATATGACAACACATACCATCCCCTGAAACAAACAAGATCAAATTACGAGGTATGATCAAAAATTTCTCCGCCCGATATACTTAGATACAATGAATGAATATAAAACCCAATCAAACTATCATTTAATCATATTGAACGAGTTTTTTTTCTGTTTTCTTTTGTTTTAGTAGAGAATAATATTTCAAAGCTTTTGGTTGTACAAGGAATTAAATAGCTAGAGTTAGCTAAACCGTCACAGTAAGGAGTCACCTTCTTATAGTACTGTTAAAGGAGTCACCTTCTTATAGTACTGTTAAAGGAGTCACCTTCTTATAGTACTGTTAAAAGAGTCACCCTCTTATAGTACTGTTATAGGAGTCACTTTTTAAAAGTACTATTAAAGGAGTCTCCTTCTTATAGTACTGTTAAAGGAGTCTCCTTCTTATAGTACTGTTAAAGGAGTCACCTTCTTATAGTACTGTTAAAGGAGTAACCTTCTTGTAGTACTGGGATGCTGAATTTAGAATGGGGAGTGGAAAGCATTGAAGATGATAAACGATATAGATGTCCAATGGGGGCTAACCCAATACGGTTTATATTGTGTACATGTATGTCAAATATGACAAAAGGCGAAACCTCTGAGGTTATGCCAGGGAAGTTGGCATAAGTTATGGGAATGTTCAAACAATTTTAACCGACATCTTAGTCATGTATAAGGTCACGGCTAGATGGGTGTCTATATATTGACTGAAAATCAGAAGAGAAACACGTATGTTTTTCTGCATCTGGATCCAGAGGATTTTATGGGTCGAATTATCACTTAGAATGAAATTTGAGTTCATCATTTTGATTCTGATTTTAAGAAACAAATCTTGCAATGGATTCACACTGGACATTGTGAAAAAGCGGAGAGGAAAACCACCAAAAACGTTTTGCTCTAGCAGAAAAATGAACCTCTCACACTTCCCAGGTTGCAATGACGGCTGCACCGGAATGCAGCCTCGAGGTTCTTCATCATCCTACATACACCAGATTTAGCCCCATCTGACTTCTATCTGTTCCCAAAATTAAAATCTTACCTACGTGGTAAGACATTTGTAAGGAATGAGAGTGTCATGGACGCTGTATAAGAGTACTTTTGGGGCCAGAATGAAGCGTTCTGTTTTGAAGTGATTCAGAACAGAGATAGAAGGGAGATCATATTGATCAATAATGACAATTCTAGGTACTCCTTAGTACACGGGGTCGAGAACCTTTTGATCACACCTGATAGGAGCTCGGAATGAGTAATTATCTCATTACGCATATCCTGTTATAATGAAATCCGGATATATCAATATTTAAAAGGATATTATAATCATCTGTTGAAATACATGTATTTGATGTGTTATTAAGTAAAAGCCTGTATATATGTGACGTGGCCTGCATACTTCCACAAAGACTTTGCTGAGTAGAAATCGGTAACATGTGTATTCCGGTACTTTGTAAGTGTACAGGTTAGAGAATTTTATTTTGATCTTTATTTTCTTTATTCACAAACTTTTAAAATATCAGTATTCAAGTTTTTTTTTATCTAAATTTGCACAACGTTATTGTAGTTTAATTAAATTTAATTTCAAATTATTGTTAAAATCTCTATATCAGTGTGTGTTCTATTTCAAAATTATTCACTTATCCTTATAAAATACGCTTATGCGCGTGAAATATTATTTGTATTCTGCTCGAATAGTTTGATGTCAGGTATTGTTTGTTACTGAGCTGAATTCAGTGTAGATTTGTCAGTTATCTTATCCCTGGAATTGAATAATTATTTCTGTTTATGAATAGTATATATATAACTATTCATAAACAGAAATAATTATTCAATTCCAGGGATAAGATAACTGACAAATCTACACTATATATATATATATATATATATATATTAATAATATTAACAATGTTATTGGTACAGTTTGGTATATTAAAATGAAGTTTAGAATAACATAACTTTCATCTGTTCTGTTAGCGCTTTCAGCCCTCCAGGGCTCATTAGACAGATTGTATAGTTGGTAACTAATAGCAAAGTAACAGTAATATGTATGACGTCACAATGAAAGTAGCGTATGTGGTTGCCGTACAATGCAAAGTTATTTCGCACATTTTAATCTAATTAAGGTTTAAAGTTGGTTTAAATATTTTTATAAAATGTTCTTCTTTACTTTTTCTCATATGTTCATTATCGTGAATTATTTTAAAAAATGGGAAAATAAGAAACTTCCCATTACAACACACATCGAAATGTTCACTACAAGGTGTATTCCTTATTTCCAGATGTTTTTTCTGTTGTTTATGTACCCGCACTCGGTCACTCAATTTATTTCCCGTTTGACCTATGTAGTTTTCCATGCAATTTGTGCAGGTCATGCAATATAAGAGATTTGTTGTCTTGCAATTCATATTTGCATTAATATTGAATTGCATTCCATTTCGAAACGTAATTTTACTTCCTTCTTGAATGTAGGAGCAGGTTCCGCATCTTGGATCTCCACATTTTGTGACAGAAAAAGTTTCCGGTTCTGACGTAAATCTGGCCCGTGTTAAAATCTTTTTGATATTTGAAGCCTGTCGCCTGCTGTTCAATATATCTGTTTCCTTTATAATGGACCGCATCGTTTCTGATTGGTAGAGGGTCGGGAAAAAACGTTTCGCTGAACATAAAATATTTTTATTATTAGGGTTATGAGTGACTACAAAGGTATTTTTTCATTATTACTATCCTTCGTAAATTCGGGTGTTTTTGTCCGTCTTAATTCTGTTATTGGTATCTCCTTCGCTCTTTTAATTCCGGCTTTTATTAGTTGTTCTGGGTACATTTGTCTCTTAAGGAAAACATGTAGTTCTTTAAGTCTTTTTTCTCGACGGGTTTTATCAACAATTATGGTACATATTCTTCTGGCCATATTAAATGGTATATTTCGTTTTGTGTGGGAAGGATGACAAGATTCGGAAATTTAAGTACCGGTGTGTGTCTGTATGTTTGTAATAAAGATCTGTAATAATCTTTTCTCCAGTTTTGATAATTAATATATCTAAAAATGGTAATTCGTTTTCGCTAAATTCTTTGGTAAATTTGATTTGGTGGTGTAAACTGTTAATTAGTTCATGGAATTTTTCAAGATCCTTTTTTCCTTTTCGCCAAAAATAAAACAATCGTCAAGGTATCGTTTCCAGTTATTTTTTATATAGATTCCGAACTCTTGATCATAATTATTCTCAACCAACGTATATAGTTTTTCTTCTAAATATCCCATAACTAGTATGTTGGCGCTACTTTTGTACCCATAGCAGTTCCTTTAATCTGTATGTAGTACTTGTTATCGAAGAAGAAATGATTGTTTTCCAGTATTAATTTAAGACTTTCTATAATAAATTCTTGTGAAAAACGGGATGGAACATGTTCTGGGCATCGTTTTATCCAATGGTCTACTGCTTCTAGGCCAAGGTTATGTGGGATATTAGTATAGAGGCTCGTAACATCGAAACTGACTAAAATTGTGTTTTCTTCTACATGATCCGGTATATAGTTTAGAAAGTCCATATCATCTCTAATATAACTTGGTAATTGTAAGCATAGATGTTTTAATATAATATCTAACAAAGTGCTGAGCCTCTGTGTTGCTGATGCTGGTCCGGCAAGTATTGGACGCAGTTTTAAATCGCTTGGGTGTTGAAGTTTAACATATATGTTATTGGTTTTTGTAATTACATTTTGTATTTCTTTTGATTTATGTATTGTGTTAGTCCATAAAAATTACTAGATTTTACTTCAAAATTGTTTAGATAGTCCCACTCATTTTTGGTTAAATTGTTTTTATATGTATTAGTTAATTTTTGAACCTTTATCATTGTTTTCCGGTCCTCGCATTTTTGTAGTTCTTTGAAAAATTCTTGATCATTGAGTTGTTGAAGAGCCATTGCTTTGTAATTTTCTTTGTTCATTATAACAATTACCCCACCTTTGTCGGCTTCCTTAATGATTATTGTGGAGTCATCTTGTAATTTGTGTAAGGCTTCTCTTTCATTTTTATTTAAGTTGGGTTTGGCCTTTTTCGTTAATACGTTTGAATTTGCTGATTCTTTAAGACAGTAAATGTATTCCTCTAAGTGTTTATCCCGGTTAAGATTTGGTTTAAAACCCTTTTTATTTCTCACCAGTGAATCATCTTGATATTCTTTATCGCGAAATAATTCTCTTAATCTTAATTCCTCTGTATCTTTAACTAGTTCCGGTGCATTCGATTTTGGAGTGGGGGTAAATTTTAATCCATTTTCTAAAACTTTAATTTCTATTTCATCAAGATCCCTGGTGGATAGGTTAATAATTTTAGGCTCCAAAGTATTATTCGTATTTAGAAATGTTTGTAAGACAGTATTTTCTTCCGCTTTCGTCGGAAAATACTGTGGCCTAAAAAAGAATTTTCGTTTTTTGAGTTATCATATTTTTTCTGTGTGTTTTCTACATTTCTACGGAATGGTTGGCGTCTCGCGTTTGGTTCTTAATAGTTGTTTCCTCCTCTATTTATCTGTTGTGCTTGATTTCTATTAAATTTTGAAGTTTTATTTTCCGTAAAACGATTTCGGGTATATGATCTACTGGAGTTAGATTTCTTGGCATTTGTATATCTGCCTCGTTTCAATGCCTCGGCATAAGATTCGTATTTTTGTCATACTCTCTATTTCGTGAGACACTTCTAGGTTCGAGGTAATTATTACTGGATGTTTTAGCTTTTTGTTTATTGTTTTGATGATTTAACATTTCAGGGTTTGGATTTCTATTTTTTCCTTTCAATGGTTCTGTTCCATAATTGATTTCATACTTTTCGAGCCATACCTTTTTGGATTCCAATATTTCCATAGATTTGTCCTCTTCACGTGAGGTTTCCAGATTCCATATTTCCAACAATTTTTGTCTGGTATTTCCGTTACTCCGCTTAAAAATTTCTTAGTAAATCTTATTATCACATGTTTGAAATATTTTTTGAAATTTTGGTATGCACATGCGTAACAGGCTAATTTCGGCGTCAAATTTCTGAATCGCTAAGTTGATTCGAATTTTGGTTTCATCCTAATGCTCGGACGGAATAGTTTTAGCACGGAATTTCCTAGGGAGAATAACAGGATCTTTCTGTCTCCATTTTTCGTAGGTTTCTGCTAAATTTGTGCTCCTGATTGCATTCCAATATACTTGTTTCCTTTCATTCAGCATTTTTTCCGTAATTGAATCATAGATTTTCTTTTCTTGTATGCTTCATTTTCGATATTGATTTCGTTCCATTCCTTAGAAAATGTTTGATCACTGGAATTTTCGGGTTCTATATCAGTTCTGATAGAAGCGTTTACCATATCGTATTGGCTTCTCTGTTGTAAGAGTGTATCCACTTTTTCTCTGTAGATCCGCGATTGTTCCTCAAATGCTCTAAATGAGTTCGTTAGGAAGTCGTATTTTTTTGATAAGAATTGAAATCTGACCTGAGATATATATATATAAATTGTGCATTTCTATTACTTTAAATACTTGTTAATAATTGATTAATCGGTTATTTTTAATATTCATTTTCCATTAACTTCATCGATGCAATTACCGTGACGTATTCATATTCGAAATATTTTGCCATTTTTTTTTGTAAAATAGTATCAAACTTATAATGGTACCGTATGTGATTAATTTTGCATTCCAGGTCTTTTGTTTATGACTATATTAACAATCACCAGTAGTAATAAGCCTCTCCCATCCAACTGGAAATTCCTTTGTCGACGCACACCTGTATTATATAGGCTGAAGGGATGTAATGATGCTACACCATGTCCTTTTCCGAGATATTTGTCATGCTTTTCTGGAACCTGCTGTGCTAAATCTGCTCGCATCGCATTGAGGTTGAAAAAAGGTCAGATAAAATAACAAATGTTCTCTTTATTTCGTTGAAAATTAATCAAAAGTCACTTAATGTTATTCAGTCACAAACTTAATTCTTAAATTAACTGTAGTGAAATTAATACGTATTTGGAATGCGGTGACCCCAATGTAATGCAATTCAAGATATGTCCATTGTGGTACATTGTTGTTAGTGCCATATTCATGTTACACTAGTTACTCTTGTATTTACATTAACGTCACACTTATTCCGTTTGCAGTGTGGAGTACGTGAAAAAGTCCCCCGCGGAGGGTTTGACTTAAGTGTTATTAAACTCTTTTTTCTGATGTTGTGTGGCTGTGGCACCTTTTGCACATCGTTCACTTCATGTATGTATACAGTGCTGAATTAAATTTATTTCGTCTGTACTTAAGGGCATTCACGACGGGTGTTTCTAGCCAAACAGGGGACGCTCACTTCTCCCAGGCACATGGTCTAACATTTAAGTTTCAGGAGTCCGTGAATGTCCACTGTGGTATATTTTGTTAGTGCCATGGACCATTTTAATAAAGTGAGTTATCTGCCCTTGTTATTAAAGTAGAAATTGAATAGGAGTGTTATAAAATTCCTGCAACGACTGTTAATTAAATTTATTCATACAGTCAATTGACCATGGTGAGATGTGGTCAGCCCAGTAGCAGTCACCTTTATATACCTCACTGTGATATACAGAGAGTATGATAATTCTTATCAAGGGCAGATAAATCACCTTATTGAAATGGCCTATAGTCAAGTGACAGCAGTTACTTTCGTTACATGAAAATGCAATGGTTGACATGTAAAACAATTTCCCGTGAATGCCACGTTAAATATCAACAACGCCTGTCATGTTAAATACCTCTGGTTAATAATGGGAAGGTGCTAGGAGGAAGATCTTAATTTAGCATATTACAGAGAGTACTCAGCAGTATTGTGAAAGTAAAACCAATGGTGTCCAACATAAAGAAAAATAATATGATATGTCCTCAGTCCGGTTTTCAGGACCTCTGTACTTACTCAAAATACATACTTCAAGTTACTGAGTAATCAATATCGAAGAAGTACCAAACCATTAATCATTCTCAAAGTCCAAGGACAGATACAAAATCGTGTAAGTTTCAAAAAGGAACTGTTGTGAACCCCGAAATACTGAAAAATTCCGAGGTGAGACCAGGTGCCCCCGGAGAATAAGCGTCTCCTGTTTGCATGCATCACCCGTCAGAGCAGTTCTCAAGAGACATGCCAAAATCAAGAGTTTTGGTTTCCTAATTGTACATACGAAAGTACAAAACTGGTAAACAAAGTCATGTTTGGTGTTCACTGCACAGGTCATTTAGTCGCATTCCAGAATATTATCAATCATTCTAGAAAGAGGCACATCATATTTTCGTACAAGATCCGCATAGCGACCGTAGAACTTCCTCAGTGACGATTTCAGACGTTTTTTAACATATCCCTGCATGAGCAACTTAGTGGCCAGTCGTTTGGCCCTTGGAATAAAACCGTCGTATAGAGAAAAGGCTCTTGCGTAACTTATAAGTTGAGATATAAAAACTCCATAGGCAGGTGAGGACGGGATATTGCTGCAGAGAAACGGGAAGTTAGTTATTTGGAAGTTTAAATCGTCACATTTGTCATACAGAGAGGTGTTCAAATGACCATTATTGTCGAAAGTTAAATATATATCCAGATACGAAGCGGAATTATTGCTGTCGGTTGTCTCTTTTATCTCAAGTTCATGGGGATAGATTTCATGTACGTAATCTTTAAAGTTATGATTATTGATTAACAATACGTCGTCTATATATCTATACGTAAAATTAAACTGAAATGCAAGGCTTTTTCTGCCTGTGGAGAGCATGTTTTGAATAAATTCTGCCTCATACGAATATAAGAAAATGTCAGCAAGAAGAGGGGCGCAGTTAGTTCCCATGGGAATGCCAATGATTTGCTGAAAAATGTTCCCTCCAAACACCACGAAAATATTGTCTATTAAAAATTCCAGCATTTTGATAATTTGATCTTCGGTATACTTGTGTTTTGCATCAGAGTGTTCTTTTACAAAACATATATCTTCCCGCCCAATGACAAGATATTTATATCTACGATTTCCATTTTTATGGAAAAAAAGAATTTCGAATAATTGTAGCAAGTCTGTTTTTGAGCTTTTGATGCGGAATTGTAGTGTAGAGCGTGGAGAAGTCAAAAGATTTGATGCTGAAAATATGATTAAATTTCGGAGATTTTAGATTCTCTAAAAGTTCTTTAGAATTCTTGAGGATCCACATCTGATTTATTCCGCTTCTGGAGTATGCTGTATCACAGTAAATTTGAAGACCATGCTTGATGTGTGTCAATATCTTCTTTAGCAATATGGATAGAGGTTTGGTTGTACACTTGGTAGAACCAGCAATGAAACGATGTTTGTAAGGGGTTTTGAAACATATTACGGTACTATCGAAACATATTACGTCTGCTCTAACTGCTATAAAAGATCATATTATCAAATATTGTGATGTCGCATTTCATAATAGTAACATCAATTACTTTTGGTCAATAAAAATTCTCATGAAGTTATAGATAAACTTCTTTCACTAAATTTCAAAGCGACTCAAATTTCTACATTTGATTTTTCTACACTTTATACATCTCTGCCTCATGATTTGATTAAAAGCAAATTGCTGTCTCTTATACAATGGTGTTTTCACAGAGAATCTAAAACTTTCATATGTACTTCCAATAACTCCGGATTCTTTTCCAACAAACAATATACTTCATATAAATACTGGACTTGCAAGGAATTATGTAAAGCACTAGATTTTCTAATGAATAATATTTTTGTGCAATTTGATGGCAAGATATATCAACAAATAGTTGGGATTCCTATGGGTACTAACTGCGCGCCTCTGATAGCAGATTTATTTCTTTATTGTTATGAGAGGGATTTTATGGTTTCTATTCAAAAATCAAAACGTTTCGGCCTCATTAACAAATTTAATAATACTTGCAGATATCTGGATGACATTTTGGTTATCGACAATCCTGAATTCGAACAATTTATATCAGAAATATATCCACCAGTGTTCAAATTGAATAAAGCTAATACTTCTTAGATTTGAACATCAAAATTATCAACCACCTAATATATACTAATACTTATGATAAACGTGAGGATTTTGGATGGCGATGTCCCTCGACTCCAATCATATGGTATCTATATATCTCAATTAATTCGATTTGTCAGAGGCTGCACCCATGTTTTGGACTTTCATAAACGAAATTTACAAATTACTACTAAACTTTTAACTCAGGGTTACAGATATCACAAGCTTAGAAAAACATTCGGAAAATTCTTTAGATCTGATTCAGAACTTCTATCTAAATTTGGAAATATTTCTTTTCAACACTATGTATCCAATGGAATTTCCCTTCCTAATTTTTACGGTGATCTCGTATATAAACTAAGGAAAGTAAAAGGTTCCGATAACGTTATTTTATCATGTAATAAATAGTCAAACGTCTTCTAAATAGACAATATGACATTGAGATAATCAAAAAGACTATAGGTCTTGTATTTGACCCCTCTACAGCCTTATACAGACGTTTACTTGAACGTTGCACGCTGACTAACAGGGCGGTGGAGACTATATGACGGGCCTTGTCCAAACCTCTTTCAGAGGAGACATGGTCCTGAACCTCGTCCCCTCTGACTATTGGTCGGGACTCCTACAGATCTAGGGTCTGAGCTCGCTTTCAGACTGGCAGAGCACGGTTTATCATGTTCATGTCGCATATATTTTTATATCATTATGTGTTTTGCAATACCATACGTGTTTATATTTTTATGACCTCTCAATATGTGATACCTGTTGACCCTTGTTCTTTACATGGAGGATTATTTATTAATTTTTAAATGTACGCCATTTGATTGTTCTGCTGTTACGGTGAGTAGGAAGGTGGGCCCGTGAACCAGTTAACCACACCATTTGTTTGGCTTTTTTCAAATTAAATGACTGTCCTAAGTCAGTATCGTAATTGCACTACAATCAAATATTTTTGTAATGTGTTATATGTGCTAGTATGTTATTGATATTCATGTATTGTATAGCTCCATGGTGACTTCTGCCACATAACTGTGCACTTCTTTGTGCATTTTTGGAATCCAATAAATATAAGGTAATTCAAGGTCAGAGTTTGTCGTGGTAATTCCAAAAGCCTCGACGACAGATTTGTAAATTTGAAGTGTTTCAGAAATAGACAAATTTGTTTGTGTGTATGTTGGATTTCCAGGTGCAGAGTGTAATTCAAATTCCTGTAACAGGCAATTAATGTAAAAGCTTTTGCAAACGAAGGTATAATTGTTTGCTGCTTTGCTGGGACAATAATAAATTGTTCGTGGAGTTCAGAGAGTTCTCTGGCTACATCAGGGTCATTAAATATAGACTCGTGTCTGGTTCTTACCGATGCCTGAGACGCCCTATTCTTCTTTTGAGTAGTTCTCCTATGGATTTCATCCACTCGGAGAGAGTGTCAGGCTCCACTTCTTCCCTTTTTGACCATCTCCAATAATATGTTTGTAAATCATTCTTAAACTAAGGAGTGGAGTGGCTCCCTCATGAATAGATCGGTCCTTAGAGGGGTTATTTGGCTCTTACTTTTAGGTTAATTTGGTATTGAGTTTGCTCTACAATATCTATATTTTCAATTTCCACAGTTTTGGCTTGAACAACACTGAAGAGACATAAGTTGTCGAATTGCGCACATGGTCTATCAAAATTTATACACGTATATACTTTCTGATAATTATGAAGAAAATCACTTTAATTTCACTTGATTTATTTTCGCAAGGACTTCACATTAAATTTAATCGCGAAATATACGATATAAATATTATTATTATCAATTTATTATTAACTCTAAAGCGTCTTAATCGGCGATAACCATACATATGCAGTAAATAAAACATCTATTAAATAGGCTGTTATATACATATCAAAACGGTTAAATAAAACATGTATGTTTCTGTATAAATCAATTATAAATTGAAACACTCAAAATTTCTTTTTTTGGACTGCATCGTCTCCGAAAAATATGTATTTTGGAAATGAGAAAGGATTATTTCACTTGAAATTTGGTTTAAAAGCTTGAGAGTTCATGCATAATTATTCCTTCTTTTGCCCTTGAAGCATTTCAGAAATGGGGGCCAAAGCTTCAATTTCGTTAGTAGAAAAATTGTTTCATGATAGATCAAAAAGTGGGGATGGTATTGTAGGCCACTCATAAATAACTACTAATTTACAAATATATTCTGGCTGATAAGAACGACAGTAAGGTAAAATATATAACCATACTTGTTTACTTATATTTTTTTCACAAAACAAATCGATAGAATCCAATTTAATGACAAAGTAAATGTATTAAAACTGAGCATAATAAATTATGCTGTTATCGTTTAACTTTAAAACTAGATGTAAAAGTAGATGTTTGTGAGGACGAGGACGTTACAATTGTGGGAGCCGGCATCAGCGGAACCTACGCAGCCTGGAGACTTGGACATTCTAATTTGAAGATCGGGGTATACGAGTTCTCACATAGAGTAGGTGGGCGGATGTTCACTGAACATTTTGCTGATGCGCCAGATTTGAATATTGAGCACGGAGCTATGAGAATCAAGCCTGAGGAGCACATACGTATAATGAAAGTTATAAAAGACTTGGGACTGGAGGTGAATATTGCATTATATTACAATTAACCTCTGGTTATTAGAATATATAAACTGAAAGCCAAGATACCGTGAATGCTTATTTTCTTGACTTACAAAGTAATGAGCTGAATCAAGATAAATTTTATAGTAGTTTCTAATGACACAAACTGCTTAAAAGTACTTCGTCGCACTTCTCATTGTGTGTGGTTTTTTTTTCGCGTCATCATGTAATCGTCTACTCGCTTGGTAAAGCTTATACCTTCAAACAAGATCTGTGCTGTGAAATAGGTATCAATCATGTAAAGAATGGGGTAATTCAATATATAATTACATATTCTAGACATAATTATGCAAAGTGCTCAGATACCGAGCGGTAATCAAGCATTCTTCATGACCAAATAGAGATCTTGGCTATCATGGGCCCCTGAAAGAACCAAAGTTGGGATCAGGTGAAATGGAGTAGAAAGCATTTTCCGGTTTAATAGATCATCAGAGGATGCTCATTCCAAATCATATTTGATTATATGATACAGACTCAATATAGTGGTTGGGCACTTGGCTTGAAGTGCAGTCGACCCTGGTATGAATCCTTAAGTAAGAGGTTGGTAGTTTGATATAACTGAAACGGACACGAAGCCCTACCCAAACCAACAGCTTTATATAATACACATTTATGTATACATTTATTCGTTCTGTATCAATCAAAATAGTTTCAGAAGCTTTCATTGTGTATAACTGACTTAACACACAAATGATATTATGTAATGAAAGGTATTGCAAGAGGTTTCAAAATTTACATCACATGGATAGTTTTAATCACATATTCTTCATTTCATTTTGCCAGCGGTGGACACTGTCAAGTCACATTGTTTTAAAAGTTTTCATCCAAGCAGCTTATTTTTCTGTCATTGTTGTTTATGCCTCAACATCATCTATGCATTATCTATTGTTAAAGCGAATATAAGTACACACAGTGCTGATAAAAACATATTCTAATATTTGTGATTTTACACATGCGCATTATGACACATATTAGTTTTATGAATTTAAATTCTATTTATTTTTGGTCCGGGTCTGAATAGAATTCATTGAGAAATCTTAAAATATGATATATTTTTATGCAGGTGCGAGATTTTGTTGAAGGATTTGGCAAGCCAAACAGGACATTTTACTACCTGCGTGGTCAACGGCTCTTACCGAAAGAATTAGGGGTCTCTTCAAAAACTCCATATTTGCTACGTCCCAATGAATTTAAGCCACCATCGGAACTAAGACGGTATGTTTTATGACCGACGGAAATATATATTGAAATTTGACAATACATGAACCAAATACCATAGTTATAATCTATAATTCTTGATAACTTGGAGCTAAAGAAAGGATTACAAGAGGATAACAAATATCACGACAGACATGCACAAAGAAAATTATATTAAGTATCATATAAGGCATAAAAACATATGTAACATACAGATTTAACGTCTCAAACGGTTCCATTACAAGACATGAGTTCTGATGGCACATAATATTAATCTAAGTGGTTATCTAATTTTGAAGACATACTTTAAGAATTATTACGAACCCCCCCCCCTTCAACTCTGTGATCCACTTACATACCCTTGAAAATTTAATGAATATAGCTTCTTAATGTGGATAGAATTCTACATGCCAAGAATTTATTTCAGATAAATTTTTTATCGTGGTGTTGTCTGTAATCCCGGACCGTTGTTGCGTACAATCTATTGATTTCCGATTCCTACCTTCCAATTGACCGTACCAAATATAACAATCAAATAATTAAGCTCCCAGATGTGCACAAAACATCAAAGAAATAAATGTTATGAAGCCTAGTTTTTAATACCTAAGTAGTGGTCAGATATATATATATATATATATATATATATATATATATATATATATATATATATATATATATATATATATATATATATATATATATATATATATATATATATATATATATATATATATATATATATATATATATATATATATATATATATATATACTTTAGATTTACTGTTACATATTCTAAAATTGATGAGTAGTTTCCTCATGCATAGCGCTATCCTTAGATTGGTTCTTTGGTTCATATCATACTTTTTGGTCAATTTGGTAATAAAGTTGCAGTTCTATATTTTGGATTTCCATGACCATTTCCTTTAAAAATAATATTGAAAAAGTGTATTGATATAACCCAAAATGATCGAAGGTAGTAATACACCTCGCCGTCATTCCGTCATGACACAGTTTGTTGGCATCACTCTCTAAAGCATTGGAATGAAATTAATGAAACTTGGCTCAAGCAAAGATCACAGCATTTTGATGTGCGTAATATAAGAGGAATGCTGTCCAAAAAGTATTACAGGAAATATGGCGCTTGGACTTAGATTTCTAAGCATATATAGTAAATTTACATTATCTTCACAATTCCTTCTTTTCATTAGGAAAATTTATATGAAACAATATATAGATGTGCATATTGTAAGGTGAATCCTATTCTAAATAGAAATTACAGCCATTGGACTACATAAGCTGTTAAAAAAATGTCATTTGATTTTTTTTTTTGTCAGTGGGGCATTCATGGCATTGCGGCACATCTAGTCCTAAACTTAAAATCGTATTAAAGTAATACCTAAAAATAATATCTTAAAATCATATCTAACTTTATAAATAGTCTATTGAGATACAATGAATTAAGATACTATTTTAGAATATGCATTCCTATAATTTAGTCTTCTTTACAATACGTAACATTTGCCTATGATTAAGTCTTCTTTATATTAAGTAACAATCGCCTATAATTTAGTCTTCTTTATATTATATAACATTAGTCTATAATTTAGTCTTCTTCATATTACATAACATTCGCCTAGAATTTGGTCTTTTTATATTTCATGGTATCGCCTTTAATTTAGTCTTCTTCATATTACGTAACATTAGCCTATATTTTAGTCTTCTTTATATTACTTAATATTCGCCTATATTTTAGTCTTCTTTATATTTAGTAACATTCGCATATACTTTAGTCTTCTTAATATTATATAACATTTATCTATAATTTAGTCTTCTTTATATTATATTTATATTATATTACATTCGCCTATAATTTAGTCTTCTTAACATTAGGTAAAATTCGCCTATACTTTAGTCTTTTTTATATTACCATTATTATTCAAATGCATCCAAAGGTACACATAAAAAAATAGTGGAAAAAATTCACCCGCAGGTAAAAGGGATTTAGGTGAAAAATATTTGTTTGGATCAATAATATTGACACAATTTAAGAACATATCGGACAGCTTAGACGTAATTTCAGATCACATATTAGTTTCTCATGGTGCTATATGTGTTTCATCCACTTGTTTGGGAATTTTATCCGATTTCTGGCAAAATACTCGTTATTTAATTGGTCGAGAAGGACGCGACGTCGCTTTTGTCATGGGCAAGGGGCTTCGAACGGGTGATACCAAAACAAATATCAGGTGGGTAGGAACCTGACATAATATCTTTGTTGTAAAATTTTTTACAGGGGTGATACGTCTGTATATCCGATCGTCAGAAAGTTACACTTCTATAGTCACACTTTACAGGTAGTCTTCTATACTGGTATGGGAGCCAAGGAAGGCCTTCGGTGGGATGAATTCGTTATACAGTGTTTTACAGGGGTGATACGGAAAAGTTGTAGTGGGCAGGCCTAGGGCTATACACTATATAACTAATATCATTGTAAGAAAAAATATGATATCTGACAATATGGTGACAGAAATATTGATTATTGTTAAATAATTATTATCAAAATAAGAAGTATAAGAATATAAACGTGTGTTTTACTGATAGATGTTTAAATGTGTGTCCTTTGATTATACTGTTTTGTTGTGAGTGGGAAGGTAGGACCGTAAACCGGTTAACTACACCAACTGATTGAATACTGCCATATGAACTGGCTATCCTAGGTCGGTATCGCAATTACACTTTAATCGATTTTTTTTGTGAGATTCGTCTTTTTTGTTTTGTTTGTTTGTTTTTTTTTTTCAAATTACACTATTAACAGTGCATTTCCGTGTTGACCATATGGCTGAATCAGATGATTTTATCTTTTCCTTAAAGATATGTATCTAATACATTTACAAACTATACACCCTCAACAAATGCAGAGAACGAGGAATGTGTTAGACTCAAAACAATCACTGTGGACGGTACGCCATTGTACCAGCAAAGGTAAGATGCATATAAAGAAAATTAAAATAAAAATCAAACACACACACATACATACATACACACACACACGCGCGCGCGCGCGCGCCCGCACGCACAATAAATTTCTTCGAATTTCTGACGTCAATTATGCATTGGAATCACATCTAAAGCGTGAAAAACATGAAAAATATATCATTTATTGATTTGATAAATTTTTACATGAAACTGCAGTGCAAAGGAAGTGCTTGACAAGTCAGTCAGCGTTGAGGCCTTCAAGTATATTCGGGATCATTACGGTTTCCATGTGCTAATGACAAAAGCACAAGCAACAGAAGCGATTCCAACGGGACCACCAAGTAATAACGTTCCCAATTTAAATACCGTAGGACGAGGTGGAATGAATGCAATTCCGATCAACTTGCTGAAACAATTTCTGAAAGAAAATCAAAGGTAAACTGAAAGAAGAAAAACTTTGCTTTCATACTTTGACTTTTCACTATATATAGTCAAACATTAATAATAACTCCAACGTAGAAGTTGCGGGAAAAAAGCCCGGAAACTGCAGTCCTTTTCTATTTATTTCACTACCTAAAAAATCTCTAAGTGATATCAAAGGTCCTTTCGACTTGCTGATGTTCGCCTGTACTTGAATAGATAATTAAATTTGTATATCCATGTAAATTTTGGTATATCATATAACTACTTTTTGAAAAATTAAATTCCATTATGAATTGCTGTCTTTCCTGATCAGAGATATTTCAGAGTATTTTTTAAAATTTGAATTGATTAGAATAAACCCTGACAACACAAACAAGCAAGCAGGAAATTACATTTTAATCAAACGTGTAATGGATTTAACAATCAAACACTTGGGTGATACAGACCTAAAATAAGCCTCATGATTTGTCGTCTTTCTCTATGTAAAAATCTGATATCTAATGCTGTTGATTTTCAATACTTATTCCATTAAATGAGATAAATAGTTAAAAGATTTAAATATATGTATATTCTTCAATGAATACAAATGCTTATATTTTAAATATCTACTTTGATATTCATAAAATAGCATTGCCTAATTGCATAACTCCTGTGATAAACGAGCTCCAAGGTCATGTTTACTTTGAAATTGGAATCCATTTTGAATAAGTCGAATATAAATCTTTGAAATTGGAATCCATTTTATTTCCGCTGATAAATCTAAGATTTATATTCGACTTATTCAGATTAATTAACTTTAATTTATTATTTATTATTCATTTTATGTGGACAGACACAGATTTGCGTCCAACAGAATGCTTAACCAAATCAGGGAGAATGTAGATGGGACTTACACATTGACTTTCTCGGTGACAGAGACGAAACATGGATACACATTACCAACTCCCCAAACAATGCAGGTCTGCTCTAAACGAGTTATACTGGCTGTTCCTCCTGGTGCTTTGAATGAGATTGACTGGCCACCATTACGACTTCCGCATGCAGCAAGTCTTATAAGTACAGTTTATGATAATGTTGCCTCTAAAGTGTTTTTGTTATACCCATATCGTTGGTGGTTAAAACTTCCAAGTCAAACACTGAGATTGACACACACGAAATCCGATCTCCCAAATCGCCAGACTTACGACTTCGGACAATCGGCTACTGGTAATGCTGCGTTATTGATTTCATATACGGATGGTGAAACCGATGTTACTTTCTGGAGAAATTTACAAAAGAGAGGTCAATGTAAAAGTCGGGTGTGTGATAGTAATATGATAACGGACGAGGTCATCAGGCATGCGCACATCCATCTCTCCCAGATATATAACGTTAGCATTGATGACATACCGTACCCGATTGATGGAAGAATGCAAACATGGAATGAATATCCGTTTTTCGGAGGATGGGGAGTGTGGAAACCTGGTGTTAACTTTATTCAGGCTATAGATGACGTCATGAAACCTAATCCAGATCACGAGATTTATATTCTGAATGGACATTTTGCTTTAAGGAAATATACTGGATGGGGAGAAGGGTCTTTACATATTGGTGATACTCTGCTTGAAAGATACTTCGGAATCGCACCTTATATCGATACATGATTGATATTGAAAATTACGTTTGGATGACGTTATGTATTTTTTCATATTTTGTCATGTTGTATTATGAAAATAAACTATCGTACCGAAATGTAATATTAATTCTGCGCGATTAGGTTTCAAATTTCGCTTTTATTATTTTCTTTCTAGGATTTGTCATCAGAAATAGTATGCTCCAGGAATATTATTATAGGCAAATAGTACCTTACACAAGACCGGGACGTGCTCATAATGTTGTTATTTAAGAGATTAAGCAATTAATTTGATGTCGAACATATTCAGACTTATTCTCACACATTATATCAGGGTCTAATGAGGCAGATTTTTGTAGTGACAGGTTCGAATATGAGACATAACCAAATGCAGTTCATGCATGACAAAATCCACCACACGCAAAGTAAAAAGGGATAGAAGACTCGTGGAAAACACTTAAACAACTCGGCTGAGAAATCTTCCTGTAGGATAAATTGCCAAATGTGCACATGGTGCACCAAAATAGAACACGTATATATGTTCCGATATGTATAACCACGCAGTCTTAGAGTTGGACGATCTTTTATGGGCCCCATTTTGCATATAAATATAAATTAATAAAAAAAAAGGTAAAAAATTTAATTATATGGTTAATGGTGAAAAAAACAGAAAAGGATGGGGTGGGGAGAGGGAGTTAAAATGATGAATAATCTACTTCATATTTGTCATCTTTATTAGAATCATATATTTCTAAATGATACATATTTGATGAAACGGTTCATATCTATTTCTTCTATGACGCAATAGGTGTCAAATTTAAAGGTGTCAGGACTGGTGGTTGTATTTCACAACTGGCTGCTGAACTCCATGTTTGACAATGACAAGTCGTGCTCGGATCCGGATGGTATGTATCCCCATGTTTGATGATAGTGCCATCTGGGGCACGACAATTTGGCCCTGAAATTTCAAGAATTTACCATTTCAGTTCTTTGGCTCACTTGCTGGACCACTTTGGTTTTAACTTTGCACGTCAAATATTTATATATTTTTTGAATTCCGATCATTCGGCCATGAGCATCACTGAAGAAACGAAATGCGCATCTAGTGCACAAAATTAAAGTGTATATGTGCTCTAATATCTATCATTTATGTTTCTGTCCTAAAAGAAAATATT